>JAMQGT020002973.1:0-171645 GCA_024447675.2 Pterophyllum scalare | reverse complement strand
AGCTGAAGAGTACACCAAGTGCCACTCCTGTCCGCTAAGAGCAGGAAATTGATGCTACAATTCACACAGGCTCACCAATATTGGACAACAGAAGATTGAAAAAATGTTGCCTGGTCTGATGAGTCTCGACTTCTGATGCAACATTTGGATAATAGGGTCAGAATTTTGGCCTAATCAACATGAAAGCCTGCCTTGAATCAATAATTCAGACTGTTGGTGGTGTGATGGTGTGGGGAATATTTTCTCAGCACACTTTGGGCCACTTAGTGCCAACTGAGCATTGTTTAAATGCCACAGCCTACCAGACTATTGTTGCTGGCCATGTCCATCCCTTCATGACCACAGTGTACACATCTTCTGATGGCTGCTTCCAGCAGGATAACACACCATGTCACAAAGCTCATCTCAAACTGGTTTCTTGAACAAATGAGTTCACTGTAGTCAAATGACTTCCACAGTCACCAGATCTCGATCCGGTAGAGCACTTTTGAGATGTGGCAGAATGGAAGATTTGTATCATGTATCAACTGTGCAGCAACTCCAAGATGATATCATGTCAAATATGGGCCAAAATCTCTGAGAAAAGTTTTCAGCACTTTGTGGAATCTAGGCCACGAAGAATTAAAGCAATTCTAACTGCAAACGAGAGTCCAACCCAGGACTAGCAACATGTACCTAACAAAGTCACTGGTGAGTGTATAATCAGAGGGACAGAAGAAAAAAAGTGATTTGACTACTCACAGTATAGCTGATGAAAGTGCTGGAGCTCAGGTGTGCCCTGGACTGTATTGTAGAAATGTGGCTTCAAAGCACCACTCTTTAACAGGCTGTAGGCCATCTCTGTCAAGTTAATCCCAACTATAGCATATGAATACCTAAAAAATAATCACAGCCCACAATGAGTACAGAGTGAACCCTAGAAATGAGAGGTCATACTGTGCATATGGTTAACATGTTGTACAACAAAAGCACTGCCTATCAGAGCAAACTACGCCTGTCGCACTGTATTAACCCCATTTGTTGTCACCCAGTTATTGATTGGACACCATTTTTCTATTTTAAGTAACAGTGACCTTGATCTTGACCCAGTGACCCCATACACAAGCCCAACCTTGCTTTGGTCATAAATTATCTACTCATAAAGTTCGGTAAGTGTAGGCCAAACGCTTCTCGAGCTATTGCGCGGACACTTCAAAGAACGCCGCCCGTCATGGGTGTTCACATAATATGTCCCATCTTTCGACAGCTTATAAAAATGAATAGTCTACATCATATGACACAAACACCAGTGGAAAAGATATTAATTGAAAGTCTCTTACCCTAGTTTAGGATGGTTTGCATGAGACAACACCTGACGAGCCTCTGTTGTGTAGTTTTCACTGAAAAAACTGCAAACACATGAATTTGATTATTGCCTCTCTTTAACTAAAAAAACATGCACTCCCTAGAAGTAACTTTAAACATTTTAAGTCTTCATTAGTAAAACTACTGAGATCACATCTTATAAAGTGCAACTTTAGGTTGATTAAATAAAATAATTCATCTGTGTGACTGGTGCTGCTTTAATAAAATGCGACATATCATTTGTTATTTTGTGAACTCTTGTCAATCAAAGGAGTAAGTCAAAACAGAGACTGAAGTGTTGAACATTGTTTTATTAGTCCCTTAACCTCAAAGTCAAGCACGTCTGACACACTGTCACACCCTCTTTGATGTGTTGAATATTGGTTATGCTTGCATATTATTCAACACTTAGAGGTGGAGGTGTTATGAGCACCTCGGTGCACTGACACATTTGCCTTCTGACAGTTTCTTTTTATAAACCTGATTAACTTTCGCTCTCTCTCTTTGAAATCTTCCTACAGCTGACTGGCTGTGGAAGTTCACCTGCATGCATTTAAATCCAGAGGAAGTGAAACGGCCACCCCTACTCCACCAGCACGATGTTTGTCTTTAGTTGCTTTCTGTAGCGTTTAATTATTAGTTGCGTTGGGAGTTACCGACAGTCCCGTTTTCAGTCTTGGTTTCATTGTTTATTTTTTTAACATTAGTTTATGGGAAAACCCTTTTAATAATACATGTCTATTGGGAGTGTCATTAAAAATATTCCTTATCAAAACTGTGGTTATTAGTGGTTGTTGTTGCTCCTTGTACATGGGTCTGGTTTAATTACTAGACACAGAGCCCGTGCAATATAAAAATTCTGCAAATTCAGCCCGAAGAGCAAACTGATGCAAAAACAAGTTTCCAAAAATCCCCAAATTTCATTACAGGACCTGCAAGTAACTCTTGTAAGTTAGTCTGCGTCAAAGTTCATGCATCTACAATCAGTCAGAGGTTGTACAAATATGACCTGCATAGCAGACGTTCCAGGAACAACTCTATGGCGTCCAATAAAAAATAAAAAATAAAAACATCACAGCATGATTACAGTTTGCGAATTAATACAACTGCAAAGACCAGACCTTTTAGTGTGCTATGGACACACGGATCAGAGATAGAGTGGTTAGGGCACAATAAGAGTTGACACGTTTTGTGCAGACCAATGACTTCTTCTCAGGAAAAGAACATACAAACTATGAAGCTTGCTTGGTGGAACTGTTATGGTTTGGGATGGCTTTGCAGTCTCAGGAAGTGGGCAGGTTGCAGTTTTTGAACTATGACAGAGATCTTAAAAGATACTGTGAGGCTAAAAGATAAAGTTGAACCAGAAGGGAGACTTTCAAAATTATCATGAATCTAAGTAAATGAGCAAATCCACCAAATAATGGCTCAAAAAGAAATGGAGCATTACGGGATGGCCTAGACAAAACCCAGATTTAATTCCCCTAAAATGTTGTGGGAGGAGGGCCTCTGAAACTAGCAGAACATGCAAGAAAACCCTCAAGCATTTAGACACTGAATGAAAGGAATTTTCCATGGAAGAGTGATCAAGAAAATCTCAGCAAGCTGATGTCAGAGACTGGCAGATAATTATTCATAATTACTCTCAGAAGTCATTTCTGTTTAATAGAACGATATAAGCTCCTAATGACAAAAGGAGTTCTTATTTTTTCACACAAGTATAACATCTATTGATATTTGTGTTCATTTTCTTTGCAGTTGCGATCAAGTGCATCACCTTTAGCGAAAGGCACTCCATCAAACAAGGGGCCTGCAGATCACTCTTCACACAATGCCACTAGTACTCACACGAGGTTGATCAGGCCCAGCAGGCCCATTCCTCTGAAGTCAGTCTTGGGGTCATCCCCTTGGAATCCAATGTCTCCCCACTGTTTGGTTATCCTGGACTCCAGTTTGACTGTTGGCATCAAAAGGTCCCACAGCTAAAAATAAAATACAAAAAAAAAAAAGTGCAGGAACAAACCTGTTCATTGCAATGACTTACAAATGCAATTATGTCCAACATAACCTTGTGCCAGCATTATGAATTCATTCAATACTTAATCTGTTGAATAGATTACAATGCCAACAAGATGTTAAACTGTGGTATTATGTTCACAGTGTTAATAGGTGTTTAAAAATCCAGTGCAGAAATAATAATAATAATATTTAGTATTTTGGCAGCTCACAAATCATGGCTCAAGTCTCATCTTAACAAAAAGCCTGGACATATGTGAACAACAACAGCTTCACTGCTTTGATCCAGAAGCAAAAATCCATACCTTCAAAAGCATGGCCTCGTGTTCAGGGTTGTCTGAGCTGAAGACTTCCTTTCTCAAGTCTTCTACAGCTATATACAAGCTGTTGTATCCTGTTATCTGTAGCAGGCAGATGTGGAGGCTCTCTTTGAACCTGAAAAATAAGATAAATTCCATTCATAGTTCATCTTTAAATCAATATCCCTCTTAAATCAAATAACTGCAAGTGACAATTGAAATAACCTTACTTGGGATCTTGTGCAGGTTTGATGTTCTTCACTTTCATAATTTGATCCACGCATTGCTCTAAGCTATCCTTACTGGGTTCTAGTGCTGCTCTTAAAACCTGGAGAGGAAGAGTGCACACTAAAGTTATTATACAGAGCACCACCGGACAGAAATCTGGCACAAATGCTGCTGCAAGACAATCTTCAACCACTGTGGAAATAAGTGTTTTTCAAAGTCAACCTCAGAAAAAGATGACACAGCAAATCTCTTCTTACACCAGACAGACTATCAATCAGAAGATGCTTACTAAGCTACATATGCAGACATGACATCTTGTGTCAGTTCATTCAAACTTGGCAAGTGCAGTGAAAGATAAACATTGATTAATCTCAGAGGATATGCTGCGCAATGAAAGATAAAGAGGTCAAAAGTGAATGAATGGGTGATTCCTTTCCATATCTGTGGACTTGCAAAGTTTTCAGATTACCTGAAAATCCATAATACTCCCATCCTGATGACTTTATACTGGCTCCGTACACATTCTTAGTCTTCAAATATTCAACACTTTTCCAAATGTTTGACACGTTTGACCCCACCATATTACAATTTAATAATTCCACAGTGAGAAATGAAGAAACTGCAACAGGAACTCTCAGAAGATCAAGATTATCATAATCATCTCCAATTAATTAGTTTTTCAACAGCTTTATAAAGAGGCTTGAACAATATATCACAATTAGTTCACAACTACAGCAGGTAAACCTGAAACAAAAACTAACAGTGATAATATGTTCTTACCTTATTCTTTGATGACTTAAGAGAATACTCTACAAGAGAACATAAGAAGCATATTAATACCACAAAGAAAATGTACAATTTGATCCAAAAGTCAATTTGGGATGGTTTAACTCACCTGCTTTTGTAGTCCTTGCTGCCCCTGGCTTGTGTCCAGAGCATATTCGCTGTAGCTCATGTGTCCCTGTTGCTTGTCTGATGAGCCATTTCAGCCAGTATCTCAAGAAGGATGTGTAAACATACTCCCAGATATACCCAAACATTTTCTAGGACACAAGCAGGGAAAAAGAAAAAAAAAATCACATATCACTAGAAGGAAAAATATATTTCACCTGAAATATCCTGCTGACCTACCAATGCCGACAACACCGACATGGATGGATGGATGAAATATCCTGAAGAGTAACGGATTATAAAACTACTCTGATGTATAAGTTATGTGATCAAAGCTGCTGAATGATCTTCATGAAGACTTGCAGAGAGGAGAGATAGTGGATATATTGAAAAAAAAAGGATGTTGAAGATGGAGCTGCCAGGCATGAGGAAAAGAGGAAGACCACAGAGAAGATTCATGGATATAGTGAAGGAGGACATGCAGAAGAGGAAGCTGAGGACAGCGAGAGATGGAGGCAGATGATCAGCTGTGGCGATCCCTAAAGGGAACCGCCGAAAAGAGTCATGCCCATATCCATGTTTACCTACGGTTTTTAAAAATAAACTAAAAAGATAAATTATTAGTGTGGTTTAGCTCAAGCTATTCTAATTCAGTTTATATGCAAAAGGACTTTTTTTTAAATTTTACCTGTTACAATACAACCTATTCTAATTCTGATGCAGTAAACTACCTCAAACTGAGAAGAGTTTCTTATTGTTGTCCTCCCTTTTGCACACATGACCAGATTATTAATTCAATTCAGGTTTATTAGTGTACTACCAATTCACAACATTTGCCTCAAGGTGCTGGATACTGTAAGGTAAAGCCCCCTACAGTATTGAAGAAAACCCCAGCAATCAAGCGGCTACGAACAAGCACTTTGCGCCAGTGGGAAAGAAGAACTCCCTTTTAACAGGAAGAAACCTCCAATACAACCAGGGTCAGGGAGGGGCAGCCATCTGTAATGACCTGCTGGTCCTCCTGGGTGGTTGAGGGAAAGGAGAAGAGAGCAAAGGGAGACAGGACAAAGGGCCCACTATGGGAGAGGAAAGACAAAAACTTAGTGACATGCACTAGTGGTTTATAAACATGTGGGGAATTAAAAGAGGTGAGTTGTGAAGAAGTGCTCAGTGGATCATGGAGTCCTACAACAATCTGAGCCTACAGCAGCATAACTACGGATAGTTCAGGTTCACCTGACTCACCTGATTTGATTTTTATCAAAAAAGGAAGTTTTGAATCAATTTTTTTTCAGTTCTAAAGTACAAAATATAACCAACGCTTATAACAATGTAAATAAATGCACATGAATATTACAGGCACCCATAATTTATTCCAACACCTCTAACTTGTATACAACCGTGGATTTGGTTGTTGAGTTGAACTTACATGTTACAGACACACTTCGCTAATGTCCATCACAGTACAGTGGCCACGTTTTGAAGCCACTGGGGGAATACTCTGCAACTAGCAGGGCAATCCATTACTCCGTAGAAGAGATTAGTTAATCGCGGGTCACCACTAGATGCAAATTCCCAACCTAGAATAAAAGCCTTGCGCAAATATGAGAGAGGAGCCCACGCTTCTACAGCCAAAACAATGGCTGGCATTGATGCTAATGCTAACTTCGGACATAGGTGGTCATTCCGTTCATTTACAGAGACTTTGTGAGTTTAACGGGGCTTTCAAAAGCACTGAATGTTAATACTAGCAAACTGCTAGATAGCTACTTTTTATACTAATTAAGTAACTGAGCATACTGGCTTCTAAACTCTCCCAAATGACCCGTTAGGACAACAGGTTGTCATTGTATTCGTCTGGCTGGTAGCTAGCCACACTACGTTAACCTACATTAAGTTTCGTCGCAGTAGTTGACGTATTGGATACCATGAGCGAGTAGTGATGCTAGTCTTACCCTCTCGTCGCAGGGAAAATGTTGCTAAAACCGGGTTGAAGCCTAACTTATCCGCAGACGTGAGGTAAGGTTAACGACGTTTCTCTTGACAGACTGGCTGCGATGCCTTCATTGTCTCTACGTGGTATTCAGTCTTTGCCACGCGCACAGCCACACAAGCCTGCTAGGTGAAACCAAGCAGGCTTCGCTTTTTAACCACGACTTAGAGACTCTTCTAAATATTTAATTATGAAGTTAAAACAGGCATGCCCGTTTACGACACTGACCTCAAAAACCGAGTTGAATTTATCGTTAGGCCTGAATGACATAATGTCTTTGAACGTAGCACTTCATATTTTGAACTACGTTTTGAGCGCTGCTGCAGCGCCATCTACTGCCCGCAGTGGTCATGACTGTGCAGAGCTTGCTATAAAAAAGGTTATTTCAGGGGTATTTTACTAAAAATGGACTAAAACTTAAACTAGGAACCAAAATAATATTTTACTTAAGTACAGTAAAGATAAAAACTAAATTAGAAGGGAATTTGTGTACTGAAAATACTAAAATAAAATATATAGAAAAGGTCTTTGTTTGAGACTGTCAATTCAATGAAATTTCATTCTAAACAAAAATAGAACTGGAAAAAATACAGAAACTAATGTCAACTAAAGTAAAGCTAATCTTTAAACATTAAATATTGAAACAAGTAAACCTTCACTGGAAACTAACTGGAACTAAACTGAAAACATAAAATTGCAATCAAAGGTAATAAAAAAAATCAAAAACTAAAATTACTCTGATAAGTAATTATAGCTTTTGCATTACAAGAAAATCCAGACTGCAGCTATAGTTGCAGGGAGCTTTTATCTGCAAATCAAATAATCAGATATTAACCACAAGATGATGCCAACTTCACAAAATGAGACTGTGTGCTACACAGAGTAGTAGTCTATCAAAGGGCTAGAAAATAGTCACATTATGTTGCTGATAATGGTCAATAAGGTTGCATTATTCCATTCTCTGTTCAATTTGTTTTTAAATGGTGGCAACAGACGGCACATAACAACCCACCGCTGTGTCCAAAGGGGTTGCGCAAAAGCCCTCACCCTTAAGCAGTAATCTAATTTATCGACAATGTATGCAGCCTATTCTGAGATGCTTACCAATGGTGCTCTCAGCTGTAATTAAGTCACAGTCTGCTTTCTCACCTAATCAGTCCCTCTGGGCTTTTAAAGGCAGGACATCTATCACATACGATTACTGCAATCCAAGCCCTGCCTCAGAACCAGGCTATATTTAAAAAAAGGAACGTAGATCAGACTATAATGCTACAATTTCGTTTTAGCAACCCTGATAGGATTGCACAAAATCTTTCAAAAGCACTTCATGTTATAGATGAAGTGCTTCTGAAAGTGCTACTAAAGGTTGGTGCTCTCTCTCTCAGCAGGTTCACCCACAGGACTGTTATCCAGGATGAGATGTAAAAGGGGTGTCACATTTTCTGTTCTGAGAGAAAACTAAAGCAAAGATCCCATAATATCAGCAGTACAACAACTTCTAAAAAACAAAACAATGTCTCTGTGTCTTGATTGATGTCTCTGTGAGAAGGATGGCATTGTTTAAGTGCCTTCCAAAAACTTAATACTGCCACTAAATTATCCATGCTACCTTCTGATCTGCCATTGCTGCAGTTAGAGTTTTTCCACTTCAACGTAAAAAAAAACAGTGCGGTTGTTGTCTTCCTTGATTCATTCACTCTAATTCCTTTAATCTGTTAGCAATTACAACAATTGTAAAGGCCACTAAAAATGGGGAAATGCTTGTTATCTTTCCCACAGCCTGAGGAGAGTAATCGAGACATCCTTGTTTAAATCTGTACCCCCGTTCCACCTCATCCAGCACAGTGGTTCCCAAATTTTTGTTGGTTTATGGCTCTTTAAACTCCTGTTTGTAGACTCATTACATTCCTGTGAGCTGTGCTTATTATTGTTTCTCTATGTGTCATCTGTTATTCCTCCCCTCAGCCAGTTCTGGCAGATGGTTGCCCCTCCCTGAGTCTGGTTCTGCTTGATGTCTTTTTCCTATTGAAAGGGAGTTCTTATTCCCCACTGTTGCCAAGATACTTGCTCAGAATGGACTGTCATATCTCTGACGTTCTCTCTAATATTATGTGCTCTTTACCTTAGGCTCTATAACACACACATATATATATATATATATATATATAGCAAATTTTATATATATATATATATATATATATATATATATATATATATATATATATATATATATTATATATATATATAGTAAATTATATATATATATATATATATAGTAAATTATATATATATATATATAGTATATATATATATATATATATATATATATATATATATATATATATATATATATATATATATAAAATTTGCTTCTAAATTCAGATAAAACTGAAGTTCTTGTACTCTGGCCCCACAAATCTTAGAAACATGGTGTCAAACCAGATACTTACTCTGGATGGCATTACTTTGGCCTCCAGTAACACTGTGAGAAATCTTGGAGTCATTTTTGACCAGGATATGTCCTTCAATGCACATATTAAACAAATATGTAGGATGACTTTTTTACATTTGTGCAATATTTATAAAATTAGAAACATCCTTTCTCAGACTGATGCTGAAAAGTTAATCCATGCATGTATTACTTCTAGGCTGGACTACTGTAATTCATTATTATCAGGCTGTCCTAAAGGCTCCCTGAAAAGCCTTCAGCTGATTCAAAATGCTGCAGCTAGAGTACTAACAGGGACTAGAAAGAGAGAGCATATTTCTCCCATACTGGCTTCTCTTCATTGGCTCCCTGTTAAATCTAGAATAGAATTTAAAATCCTTCTCCTAACATACAAGGTCTTGAGTAATCAGGCCCCATCTTATCTCAAAGACCTTATAGTTCCATATCACCCCAATAGAGCACATTGTTCTCAGACTGCTGGCTTATTTGTGGTTCCTAGGATACTTAAAAGTAGAATGGGAGACAGAGCCTTCAGCTTTCAGGCCCCTCTTCTGTGGAACCAGCTCCCAGCTTGGATTTGGGAGACAGACACTCTCTCTATTTTCAAGATTAGGCTTAAAACTTTCCTTTTTGATCAAGCTTATAGTTAGGGCTGGATCAGATGACCCTGAACCACCCCTTAGCTATGCTGCTATAGGCCTAGGCTGCTGCTTTCACCTATTTACTTGTTTATACTTCATTAATATTAATCTCTGCCTCTCTTCCACAGCATGTCTTTTGTCCTGTCTCCTCTCCCCTCAGCCCCAGCCGGTCGCAGCAGATGACTGCCCCTCCCTGAGCCTGGTTCTGCTGGAGGTTTCTTCCTGTTAAAAGGGAGTTTTTCCTTCCCACCGTTGCCAAGTGCTTGCTCATAGCAGGTCGTTTTGACTGTTGGGTTTTCTCTGTGTTATTGTAGGGTCTTTACCCACAATACAAAGCGCCTTGAGGCGACTGTTTGTTGTGATTTGGCGCTATATAAATAAAATTGAATTGAATTGAATAATGGCACTTTGAGACAACTGTTACTGTGAACTGGCTCTATTTGGGATTTATAACTACAGTGAAATAAATGCACACTTTTTTGTTAAGTCAAAGTCAACTTTATTGTCAGTTCTGCAGTATGTACAGGATACACAGGATTGAAATTTGTTTCCCCCCGACCCACAGTGTGCAAAATATGATATAACAAAAAGAAAAATGAGGTATCAAAGTATGAATAAGAATGACTATATATATATATATATATATATATATAAGCAGGGAGTGTATTTTGCCACTCTTCTCATTTACAATATTGATTAACAGTACGTGTTTATGTAACCACATGAGCCAAATTCTTCTTTGTGTTATCGACAAAGTTTATTATCTCATGCTATCTCAGACTCAGTTTTTAAACACGTGACTGTCATTTGCTCATTTATACTGGTGTATAAGCACATGTCAAATGTTCAATCGTAGTAATAGTTAATAAAACAATTCTAACCAGGATGTTCTTATCTTAAAGGTTCTTTATTCACCAGACCTCCTGAATTCACAGAGAAATGTTTCTTCATTTTGAAAATGATGTAATTGTAAAGTAAATGTTCGTGATCCCATTCAGAGACATAGATCTCGCTTAATGCACGCTCCCAAAGAACCACATAAAAGTCCAGCGGCGATCCATTTCTGAATGACACAAATGGGAGCAGCAAAAATAAAGCCTCTCCTCTTGGAATATTATAGGCTGCCTTATGAGGCAGAAAGCTCAGAGAAGTAAAAATAATCAATTTCAGGAGCAAGTGACCCTCCTTTGAAAGCCTGCGGCTGTTACAATGCTGCCTGCATTCGTACCCCCCCCCGCACCCCCATTCATCCATTCATCTGGTTAACTCTGGATTGCCCTGTCAGGACCAGTTCAGTCTGGGATAGCACAAACCATGAGCGACCCATTTCATGAACGCTCCCCTCTTTTTTTTAAGCACAAGCCAACGGCGATGAAAACCTCGGAGGCAGCGGTGACTCATTGCGCACGGTCGGTCAGTCAGGGTGCTTAAATTTTGTGCCTGATTGTAGAGGATCGATACCTCTGAGACCCATATTCTGCTGGAAGGCGTGGCTTGGTGTCATAGACACACGGTTGACTTTCTTCCCATATTCATTTCTAGTTTTTTTGTTTTTGTTTTTTTTGTCTCGTCTCACTGACGCGGACGCGCACTCGGCACCCCACGGCACGGGACATAAATCGCCTCTCAAGGTAAGCCGCCTTCATCTTTTAAGTAAGGCTCCTCTCTTAGTCTGAGATGTTAAATTCGCCCGCAAGGTCAAATCAAGCCAGCAAACATCAGTGGCTTCTGATATGTTGAACTGGGGCAAGAGGCTACAGTGCGTGACATAGATCTTAATTGGCCTGAATAGATCGTGTGCATCACTTGCATATAGGATATTTTCTCTGCGCCGTTTTGCATGAATTTATAGTCTGCATACAGACTGTTCACTCTTTCGGTTATTTCTTAATTGCTGCAGGCAAGGAAGAAAAAAAGAAGCAGCCCAGACACCGAGGCGTTTAATTGTCGAATATCTAATTACAGTCAGGATATGCTTTCCATAAATATTTGCGCTTTGACAACAGACAGGCAGATGCATAGTGGCAGAGCACAAACAAATGGGCTCCACCTGTCCATGACCCAAACCGGTAACCTACTATTCTGTGTTTTTCAAGTCACACGTAGAAAAATATGCTCTATAGGTTTACCGGGTGTGTCAGATTATCATCGTTAAATGAGTGTGACAGGAATTCTTCTTCTTCTTGGCTTATGAGACATAGGTATGACCTGGAGAAGCTGTCATGCTTCTTGTTGTTGCACCTAAAGAAGAGGATGCTGTTGTGAGGAAGGAGAATGCCTCAAAAGATTAGACTGATATTAAGATTACTTTTACTGAAATAAACTGCACATCTCGCAGAATAGATGATCATCAATAAATGCCACTGAAATGGAAAAGGCCAATTAATGCTCTCTTAAGTGGGGCCTATTGAATTTTAATTTTCTTTATGCATAGCCTGAAGGCTGTTTTCCATGATTAAATCCTTGACCACAGCACAGTTCATTTGTCTGACGCCAAAGGGTCACACATTTCAGATGTCTGCTCAGTGCTGGGACATTACTTGCAGAATTGGCCGGATACTTTTGCACATTCAGGAGAGGGAGACTGAGTTGAAGACATTCATCAGGTCTTGGATGAAGAAACTGTTGGTCACTGCACAGAATTTGAGACTGATAAAGGACCAACAAGGGTGTTGCTGACTTTGAAATGAAAAAGGGCTCCGTGACAAAAAAAAACAAAAACAAGTATTTCAACTTTAAATGAGTGATTGTGAGTGTTTTTCAGGTGTTTATTTGAAATATGTGCAATTATGTTAGACACAGAGATTAAAGGATAATTGAAATATATTATTACTAAGTGGTTAGCTTGCAATTGGCAATATCTCACAGGATCCCAACACAGTGAGGAGCATTTAATTAAACCGAGTCAAAAGACTAGCATGGTTTGACTCAGTTCATCTCATTCCATAATCATTCTGTCTTTCTGTGCTGTAATATTCATTTATGACCATTTCAGCTGCTCTGTGAATGATGCGCTGCGGGAATATTTATTTACATTAGGATTTGCAGAATAAGAAAAACAGTGGTTAGATCAAATACCACTGAATGTGTAGTATCCACAGTTTTAATCAAAGATCTATTTTATCTGTAAGCATTTTCAGTCTATATATGTCACAATCTGCCATCAATCAAGCAGTTTGATGTAAATAATACGATGGATGCTTATAAAACACATTGCATTTGGAGGTTTCCACAGTTTGAAAAGTCCAGTTTAAAGGAGAATGTTCAGTTGAATGAACTCCACCATTGATATTATTATTGTTATGATTATACATTACAACTTATAAATTCATTTGATAGTTAAGCTTGGAATAAAATATTTCACTCTTTATTAAATCAGTGGTGAATGTAGGCAGGTACAGGTCACTGACTGTTCTGGCTCTTGGCTCATTATTCTGCCAAATTTAATTGCCTGTTAATGATTGTTGAGGGAAACTGTGGAAAATCATTTTACATGAAATCATCTTTATCTGGAGTGCTATAAGAGTTTGGTCTGGTTATATTCATTTACATAAAGTTGTAATTTTTGTTATAAGCTTAATGAGTATAAAAAAACTAAGTCTACTTCTATTTTCCTCCTTTAGGAACTTGCAAACAGTTACTGATAGCACACCGTGCATCTGTTTCCATCTTTGGATATACGGCAATATTTGAAGACTAAAGCAGTGACTCCACCATGGGAACTAACCCAAAAAGGACAGTAACAGTCCAGATGGTGCCTCAGCTGGCTGGGGTGGACACACTGGGCAACAAGGAGTCTAATGCCAACTGGGCTAAAGAACCCAACCTCAAAGTCTCTCAGGTTTGTCCAAAACCCACGCTCAGATCTCCCGACACGCAGGATAACCTGTCTCTGATGCCTGCTAACTCCATCCCACACACACAAAAAACAGCCTGCCAGGGAGGGGAAGCAGTTTCCACTGTGTCAGACATATCAGTACAAGGCAATGGAAACCAAATAAAATCTGAGTATGTCACAGGTGGAGACCACTACACACCAAACCTGTCTGTAACAGGTCGAGATGTGGGTGAGGCAGGAGTTGACCAGCGTGATTCTAATGCTAACGTGAAAACATCAAGCCCAACTAATGAAAAGGGTACGTGTAAGGCCAGTTCACTGTCTGCTGTCGCAGCATCGGGAGTCGACATGCACAGCAGTGGCTGCATGATAAAAAGCCCAGCTGCACCAGAGGAGAAGCACCCAAGGTTGACATCCTCGGCTGAAACCACAGCACAAGAGAAAGGTCATAAGACACGTTTCTCCGAATGACAAAAAAAGCAATGACAGTGACTTCAGGAAAACAGCATCTGAAGTACAAGAAGATAATAAAGGAATTATTTCTGACCCCAAAAGCAAGGATACTGCTATAGCACAAAAAACTAAAGAGACTGCATCACATGCAAAGTTGCTCATCAAGCCCCGTTTCTTCGCAAGATGCATCAAAACCTAAAACAAAGCATGGAAACTCCACTAAGCTCAGCTAAACCTCCATCTAAGAGTAAGGATGCAGGAGCTGGGTCGACAAACAAAAACTCACGTTCCCCAGACCCCAGAGAAGGATTTCACGCCAGTAAAGAGCTCACAAGTCTCCACAGATAAACATCAGCCAGTGTCCTCACAGAAAGACTCCTCCTCTCTGCCCCAGGCTACAAAAACCATGCAGGCGTCCGGGCAGGTGGCTGAAGGCAGCAGCCAGACGGACACAGCTGTCTTTGAAGGGCAGCAGCACTGCAAGCTCTACACAGAGGCTTCGACTATGACCTCAATGCTATCACCAGCCCCACTCAAGAAGTGTCATGATATGGAGGTTCAGGCAGTAGCAAAAATGTGCAGTAAGGCTGTGGCCACAAGTCCAAGTCTGTTGCCCTTCCCTGTGACTCGTCAGGCGGAGCAGCGGTGCAGTCTCCAGGGAGGAGAACCTGGCTGTAGTCTACCAGGTGAAAGATGGTGCCTCGACTGATCCGAGGTCAGAGAGACTCACTGTTGAGGCACAGGTGTGCCCCAACCAAAACGCTGGTGTGGTTTTCCACTCAGAAACTTTGTCACAGCAGCATGTACTCCAGGCTAGGAGCCAAGCCTAAAGAACTGGGCGCAGCTCCGTGCAACATCCAGCCAGTTTATCAAATCAACATTGAACACAGCAACCACAAGAAGCAAGGCGAGCTCCATGATCAAACCGCTCTCCAGACATCTGCAGCAAAAACAGCCACTGCTGAAACTCCTTCTCTCAAATCAGGGATGCCCCCGGAGACAGCCGTTGTTTCTGTGTCTGGATCTGCTGACAGCAACAATGCTGTGCTGTCCCTGCCAAAAACAACAACAACAACAGCAGCAGCAAACACCACATCCAAGTCAGATCTCACTAAAAATAGAGATGTGAGTGCAAAAGAAAAAATTGAAAAAGCAGGAAGTAAAGTGCAGTCTGAAGGAGACACATTCTGGCAAAGCAGAAGATAGAGCCGGACAGAAATGACGAAGAGGACGATCAGTCACAGAAGCAGAAAGGAAAGAGCGTCCATGATGTGGTCTGGGATGAGCAGGGCATGACTTGGGAGGTCTACGGGGCTTCTGTTGACCCTGAATCCCTTGGCTTTGCAATTCAGAGCCATTTACAGAGCAAAATAAAGGAGCAGGAGAGGAAACTGATGGTCCAGACCTCCCTCCGAAAGTCAATCTCTGGTGTTGATTCGCCCGGCGTGGCAGTAAGAACAAAAGGAGGCAGCAAAACATTTTCAGGTCAATGCTGCAAAATGTCAGACGGCCCAACTGCTGTGTTCGCCCCCCTCCCTCCTCCGTCCTCGAGTAGCACAGGACAGAGGGTAGCCATTGTCAGATCCTCCCACCCTTTTCCTAGAGGTCAAAATGTTTGTCCTCCCCTCATCAAGATTTCAATGCCAAGTGAAACATTAATGGGACGCCGATCCCTGTAAGTATACTGGAATGTCGTAGCATAAAAGAGTCAAATACTTGTGACTGTTTGTGTATCCAAACAAGGTAGGAAGTAGAAATATAAAAAGGAAAAAAAAAAATAAAGCATGTGTTCTCTTTCTCAGAAATAGATATGAGAAAAACAGTTTTTAAAAAAAGACAAAAGGCAAGAACAGCGAAACGCATGCATTTACATTGCAGTGACAGTTGTATCATCTAAACTCAAGTCCAGACCTTCACAGCAACAGGCACTGATCATGAGATCGACATACTACTTACTGTCAGAATATTTGTGCAAATATATTCAATCAACATCTCATTACATCTGGTGCATTTGGTATATGTTTTTGAGGTGTTCTTTGCAGGGCCCTATATTTAGTAACGATTGCTGTGTTTTCTTTTTAGTGAGTAATTAAAAGAGGGAACTGCATGCATACATGTACGCTGTTCAATCTCTGTCCTTCTTTGGTTTTCTATTAAAATAAGCAAAAACTATGCTGACTTTCACACCTTCATTTCCCACTGTTAATAGGTTAGCAGGTGTCTCTGTGTAATTTTAAAGCAAAAAAGACTTATTTCACTGGGACTCACATACAAAAAACAAGATTAATATCTTAAAGACTAATCAAAACTTGTGTCTAAGCTAGGTGCAATTGTCGGGGGAGGTAAGAGCAGAGGGAATGTAGTGACAGTCTGCAGCTCAGAGAAAAGATACAGTCCTTAAAGAGAGCATCGACACATGAAGAGACAAAAGGTTTTTTCTTCCAAACTATAGGTATAGGATTCAGCTGAGCACTGGTGGGACTCATTAGGGGTTGGGGATCTTTGTATCCTCCCCCAGGAAGTTTTGGGAGTGTGTGTGTGTGTGGGGGGGGGGGTACCTATAGCCTCCCAGAAATCTACAGCTATGCTTCCAGCAGAGGAAACTGAACCACTATTCTTCCTCCTGGGAGTCTTGTGTTCAGCCTTGGGCCAGTGAACGGTCCTTACATGTGGAGATTGCAAGTTTTTTTTGCATGCCAGCTTTGGCTTCTCCCACCATCAGAAACATGCATTTCTTCTGTCACTGTGCTTTGACCAAGTTTACATCCTGGAGTTGGCCCCTACATGGCTGTGCAGCCTGTCCAGTGTAAATCATGGAAAAAATTTGCATACAGCGAAATAAACAATTTCATTCTGAGGACAACATCAGATGCTGCACAACAACCCACTAAAATCAACGGCACAAAGACTGGGAGGTTACACAGCACTGAGTGGTTCCTTTATGCAAAGAGGAAAGAAATGAAGAGGCTGAAAGGAGAAGGTGCATTAAAAGTGTGCTCGCTGAGAATGAACAAATTTACCAAAAGAAAAAAAACAAAGAATTCTGGGAAGTGCCTAGCTCTTTACATATCTTTTGTTCTTTGAATGGAAATAAGCACGCAGCATTAACATTTCTGCAGCATTAAGGTGGCGGCCTCAGTGCTGCAGAAGATAAAACGTGCTGCTTTAGCTCTTTGGGTTGTTGTGCTCTGAAGTCTGAAAGTCTCAAAGAATAGATTTAGAAGAGATAGTTTTGAGTAGAAATCTTTACAGTGAAAATTGGTTTTATTTGCATTTACCAGAAGAACCTGCTTTATTATAAGCAGCAGAAATGTCAGCACTGCCCAGCGGTGAGGTAATATTACTAATATTTGGATAAAAGCAGATATGACTGTTAGCGTTGGTTTTCAAACAAAGCGAGCAATTTCTGGAAAGTAAAATATTTGAGTGGTTCTCGAACTGCCCAAGGCCAGGCTTTGGGCTTTGGAAGCTGCTTTGTGTACTTTCAGTTGTTTTTCTAGACTAAATAAATCTTTAACTCCTTAGTATTTGGATCATCTGATCATTTCAGAGCTGCAGACAACGACAGCAGTTCTAATTCGATTTAAGAAATTAGAACCGTGACAAGCAGTCACTGTTTTAATCATTTAGGCTACTATTCAAGAAAATATGGCAAACACTGGATATTTCCAGCTTCTTAAATGTAAGAATTCATCCACCCATTTTTTTTTCCTGACATTTATCCAATTTAGGGTCACGAGAAGCTGGAACTGATCTCAGCCGTCAGAGGGTGAAAGATTGAGAATCTTTTTTTTTAAAATTTTTTTTTTTAATGTGGATAAAATTAGGCAGCCCGTCAAGTTCTGAAAAAAAATTGGGGGTATTTTTTTTTTTTTTGCTAATACTGAGTATCCATTGCATAAAATTGCAGAGATCTCTGTGCATGATTGCCTGCCCATTCAAATTCAATTCAAGATTGAAGTGGAGGGCTTTCTGTATCATGACCAGCTCTGTCCTTTGTGTGTTTTTCCAGCCTTTTCTTTCCAAAACACTTTGTAAAACACTTCAGAGTGAATTTACTGTCCTGAGTAGCTTAACACTGATTTCAGGCGACCGCTGCTACTTTCTTAACAAGCACGTCACTACATATTAATGTCAGGGTCTGATAACAAGGACAAAAAAAGTCCCCTATACCCATTGTGCTGTGAAATGTCACAACCTGTAAAGAACAGCACAGATGGACTCGGGTAATCTTAACGTCTTTTTTGGTTTCATTTACTTGAGGACACAGTCGGCGTGTATCTGTCCCACCCTACCTGCTCAGATTTGTGTAAGCCTGTGGATGTTTATGGAGGTAGCAGTGACCCCCAAAGGTCTTTCCACAAAAAAAGAAAAACTGGATCTCCACAGCACTGACTGAAAGGTGTCAAACTGGCATCACTTGACTGTAGAGCCATATTAGATACTAAATGCAGCCTCAGGCAGGCAGTTAATGTATTCTTTCTCCTTTCCATCAAGGTCAGTTTCACACATTCACATTTCTGTAGGCCTGGTCACCAGCCTTAATTCGTATTCTTTCACCCCAGCTTTAATTAGCTGTGTTTCAATTTTTAATAACCCCCTACTCACTGTGTCGTTATGACTGGATCCTATTTGAAAGTGCAGATTAGACTTGGCCACGGGCGGTGGGTAGCACAGGGAAAGATTCTTTTTTTCAGTGACAAGGAGCATGGGGAGAGATTTCAAAGTGATACCACCCACTGCTACAACTGAAAGAGGACAGAGTTTAGCTTGCCTTCAGTGTTCACCTGTATGACTGCACTTGTCACAGCCACCATGGGTATTTTAATAAATGCATGCTCAACTCCATCTTTTATATATTTAAAAAAAAAAAAAAAAAAAAAGGATAACCAGCAGGGGGTCATTTGGCTCACCCAGTGGTTAAAGGCACATATCATAACATCATCAGTTCAAATGTGGCCTGGGAATTTTGCTGCAAGTCATTACCTGGTTTTAAAAAAAGTTCATTTCCTTTTAAATGCCAAATAATAAATATAATCAACACTCAAGCTCTGTTTACTGCTGGGAAAGTAGGACTCCTGACAGCTTCAATATCTGACCAAAGGCCCTAAAGCTAGAGCACCAGATGCCTCACATCGGCCAGGACTGTTATGTATATATTTAACTGTGTGCTTCCTAACAAACTAAGTTTTTCATATACTTGTGATTGGGGCAACAAGACGCTGTGTCCCTCAGTATAATAAAAAAAAAAATCTACATTTTTTTATCAACAACTGATGACTCAACACAAAAGAATAGGTTGTTTAACCTGGCAATATCTGTCACTTACATTCAGTGGCATCTCATCTTTTCTAGAGATGTGTTGCTATGTACACTCACCAGCCAATTTATTAGGTACACCTTGCCAGTACTGGGTTGGACCCCCTTTTGTCTTCAGAGCTGCCTTAATTCTCCATGGCACAGATTCAACAATGTGATGGAAACATTCATCAGAGATTTTGATCCATATTGACATGATAGCATCACACAGTGGCTGCATATATTGGTTGTGTTCCATGGATCCATGCTTTCATTTTGTTTACGTCAAATTCTGACCCTACCGTCCGAATGTTACGGCAGAAATCTACTATTGTCCAATTTTGGTGAGCCTGTGTGAATTGTAGCTTCTGCTTCCTGGAGAGTGGCATCAGGTGTGGTCTTCTGGTGCTGTAGCCCGTGTGCTTCAAGGTTCGCCGTGTTCAGAGATGCTCTTCTGCATATCTTGGCTGTAACGAGTGGTTATTTGAGTTACTGTTGCCTTCCTGTCACCTCAAAGCAGTCTGGCCATTCTCCTTAAATCACCTTTTATCCCCATTCTGATGCTCAGTTTGAACATCAGCAGGTTGTCTTGCAATGTCTGCATGCCTAAATGCATCGAGCTTCTGCAATGTGATCGGCTGTTTAGATATTTGTGTGAACAGGTGTAATAATGTAACTGGTACGCCATAATGCGTATCATGATGTGCAAAGTCAGTTAATATTTTACAATTTGCACAACCTCTATTAAGGTACTGGTAAAAACAATGATGATTAAGGTGACAGCACAGCCCTAATACACAGTTTGGGAGCAAAAACATAATCTCTCAAGTGTTACCACTTAACAAGGAGACTCCCAAGCTGTGTCATAAGCTAAAATTAAAGACTGGTAGTCCATGAGAAGAAGGAGTCCCTTTGTTACAGCCCTAGGGTCTAGCCTGATTCATGCTGAGATGCTGAAAATAATGGTGCCGCTACTGTGGCTGAGCTGAGACTGCTTAAAGAAAAAAAAAGGTGTGCAGTGAAATATTTGCCAGTTTGTTACTTATAAAAAAGCAAATTATTCACATTGCACGATGCCAAAGAGAATGTACACATTTATAGAAATTAGTTGTGCATAAAGTAATTAACTTTCAGCTGCTCTGTTTTGCCACACTTGGATAATTAATAGCAGTCTAGAAATCTTAATGTTTGAAGGCACTTTGAAATACCAAATTAGATGTTCTTGAGTGGAGAAGATTAGACACTATCTTGCCCGACTTAGTCCTATTTAGATGCAACTGAAGACGTGTGTGGTTTTTAATCATTTCAAAGTGTAAACACCGCCATGTGCAACAGCATCCTCGGATTCTGGGAGAAATTGAGGGCAGCAGCAGTAGCAGAAGCAGCAGCAGCAGCAGCATCATTTTGGAGCTATAATTGAAGTCCAAGATAAGTTGCAGTGGTATTGGGATTTGAGATCTGCTTGCAGTGACCCAGTTTGCTTCATAAACACACAAGCTTCTCCTTTTCATATAGAAATTCTTATAGGATGCTACAGCGCCTTGAAAGAAGCCATTACAATTATCCAGACCATCACAGGGATAAAATATATCCTCTCACAGATCATTTGTGGGACATTAGATGCACTTTTATCTTGGGGATGAGTGCTAATAATATTTACAGATCATATTTAGAGATCGTGGAGTGGGTAATTAGTGGTGGTTGTTGATCACAGAGAATTTATGACAAATTGATCTCTTTTCCTTTGTATGGAGACAATATCCTTGCAATGATGTGAGAAATACTGCAACTGTACTTAGTACCATCAGTGAGTGTGTGTAGTCTCCTGCATATCTGTGGGTGAAAAGAAGTAAGTGTGAATCTCAGGTTCACAGCTACAAAGTAAACCTGCAAATACGGCTCAAGTGTACTTTTTTGTATTTATACATGGACTTAGTTTTACTTGTAGCTGTAAACTTGAGACTGAGTTTTCATACACAAATGTAAAAAGTCAGTGTGCAACTGTAATTCTTTGCAACCACTAACCCTTGTTCAAATCTTCTTTATTTACTCACACATCAGAAATTATTCATGCAAATCTTTTTCATTAGTTCACAAAATATCATGCACAGTTACAGATCCATGTAGAGAGTTGAAAATGATCTATTCTGTTGACTGATCATTCACACTTTTCAGTGTATTTATATTTTTTTACACTCTGGTTTGGTTATATACATCTACAGTCCTTATGACCCTATTTTCCTTTAATTCTTCCTAGAAAGTGTCTCTGAATATCTCAGTTTTCAGCCGTTTCCATTCAGTTTTTCACTATCGACTTTCATCTTTGTGCCTTCCTTTCTCATTGTGCCCACCCCTTCAACTCCAGCTCCCCATTTCTCTCACTCCCTTTCTCATTGCGATGATGATATCATAATGAAGCATATAAGCCAGTAACAGTGTGGTAATTAAAGCTTCTGCTGGCTTCCTCTCCTCAGAATGTTTCCCATAAAATGGTCTTCCCCTCCTTTATTTATTATCCTCATATTGTATTAGCCAGATAGCTGGAAGTGAGGCTTGTCCTCCTGATGGCAGACCAGTTCCCAGTGGAATATGTGGCCTACATTTATCTGTGGTGCAGTGCTGGCCTGCATGTGTTATCGAACAATTTGTGTTTTTGTAGCATTATGCTCCTCCTTTAAACTTCACTGTTCTTTGGCTGCACCCTGTCCTTCAGCTGTCATCTTGTTCCTGTCTCCTCTGCAACACGCATATATTTGGATGCATTTCAGACCTCATCATTGATTGCTTGCTATTCAGCTCACAAGCTCACACGCTGCTAACCTTTCTGACAGTGCATATACTGTATGTGCAGGAAGAAAAAGAAAATGCATCCACACACACTAACTCATATACACAAAGGTCACCTTTCCTGGCTTCATTATGGCTGACAGATGTGCCCATAAATCATCGGTCCCCTAGTGGAACAAGAAGATCCAAAACAAATACAGATAAAGCTTAAACACAGAGAGTATGTGTATGTGTGTATGTGTGTATGTGTGTATGTGTGTGTGTGTGTGTGTGTGTGTGTGTATGTGTGTGTGTGTGTGGGGGGGGGGTGTAGCGATAGCTTGAGAGACAGGCAGATTGACACTCATTCAAGAATCATTTCATCAGTAAGAATTTTCTGACACTGCAGCAAAATCATCATTCTGCCTAAAGAATGATCTTTTTTCCATTTTCTTCTGCATCCCCAGAAGCAGCAGCTTTTGTCACATCGTTGCCTTTTGTAAAATAGAAGGAAAGTCCTTATCTTGAGAGAAAATGAAGTGTTAAAGGGGCCCAATGGACAGATTGCCGCTTCAGATTCAAATATGGTCAGAGTGAATTTAGGAGATGATTCTGATAAAAACCCAATCAAGTGTCTTTGTATGGAGATTCAGCTCAAAATGAAGATCCCCATTGTGAAACTCATTACCTCTAACCTCGGTGCTTTTGTTACAGCATGGAGCGTGTCACTGTGCACTGTCTGCAGCTCTACAAAGGAACTTAATCCCCTTGTCTGTGTTACCTCGAGCAGTGCAGAAATGAACTTTTTCAGGTCCGTGATAGCAAGGCTGGACAGACAAAACAGTTGCAATTTAGAAGAATTTCAATTTTTGCCTGGATCAAGCAAAAATTCAATCTTTTCCCCAACACTCAGCGCTGTAAGCCCAATTCATCACATCCATTTATCAGGCCTCTAGCTCTGGCATTACTTCTACCAGAACTGTGGTGTAGTAATATCATTTTTATTTAATGGACAAATGTTTTAGATTTTGATGAATTCCTGGCTTTTTTAGTGCCACCATGGGTGAAATATCTTAACAACAATTAAGTGGAATAAAATGGAAGTTTATAATAAAAATTAAAGATCCCCTCATGATACTTTTTATTAACCATGCAGATCATCTGACAGGTCCTGTAGAAAGAAACAATGACTATGACTCTAGTTCTTTCCTGAAATCTGTCACCGATCATGAGAGACATGAAGTAAGATACAACTGTGGATCTGAACACTGTTTGAATGGCACTGTTTTGGTCCTTAGAGAATCAATTATTAAAACTTTGATGTGTTGAGTTTTAATCTGGTTTTACAATCAAAATTAATAAGAAAAAGTTTAGCACGTCCCCCAAATTAAAACTAACATTCAGAACAAAGGACATTTCTATCACCCTCAGTTGTGCTTTTTTTAGTGTTAACTGGCACATGCAGGAACATGGTGCATATTACTGCAAAATGTGTCGATGTGGTAAGGTGAGCATTTAGCAAATGTGCAGCAAGCGGAGTCCAGCACAGCCTCAGCAGTGTCCAACGTGGTAGCTATACAGCTCTGCTATCCTCTGCTTCAAGGTTTATTGCTGATTAAAATCTGTTGACCATCAGTGAATTACATGCTGAGTGTTGTGCATGGAAGAGCTATAAATAAAATATGCAACATAATGAATTTGCTGCATGAGAGGACCCTAGTTTTTGCTAGATTGTAGTGAGTAGCTGAAATAAAATAACACTCGCATGCTTGTCAATATGTTTGTTTTTGTCAGATGTTTTGCCTTTTATCAATTATATCGGTCTTTTTTATAGATATCCCAATAACCTGTTGATTGGGCCTGCAGCTGCCTTTACTCATTAACTTCTGTTAAGATCATATATTATATGATACAGATTTATGGCTCTAACATATCTACAGAGCTCAGGCTGGCATGCTGCAATGCCATATCTGAGTGATCTGAGTGAGCTCAAGGTCCATCTGTGCTGTTAAAGTTTAGATATGGTCCTCCATGTGTGGGTAATAAGGGGGTGAATTGTTGGATGAGGCACCATCTCCTGCACTGTGAGGAAAATGGATGTGGAGAAGGGACGTGGCCGTTCCAGGGGTCTGAGCACCCTGGAAATTTATCTGATATTTGTCTTTGTAGCAATAACCGGCGCCTGCATCGGCCTTGTGGTCATCTACTTCATTGACAAAGCTGACTCTTCCACTCATACAGAAGGTGAGTTTTTATTCCTGGGAAGCACTCTGAGTTCTGTTTTAATACCAGCATTTTTCTGAGGTACTTTAAAACTTGATGTGATATTGTGCTTGAGGCTTTTCTAAAAATTCTTATATACCTGATTATGTTTAGTGTCGTAATTCTTCTCAAATTAAAGAATAATCTTCTGTTGAAAACATATTTTTTATATATGATGAATTCTGAATTAGCCAGGCCTCCATTGCTCACCTACAGCTGGTGCAAAATGCTGCTGCTCGATTTTTATCTGGTGCAAGCAAGTGAGAGAAGATCATTCCAATTTTAAAATCCTTTTATTTTTTTTTAACTCTCTTAATGGTGGTGCCCCATTTTATCTGTCTGAAGTGCTGCACTCATGCTGCTGCAACTATGTCTCATCTCATTCCCTCAGGTCAGCAGACCAGACGCTTTTACTTGTTCCAAAGATGTGACACAAACTTAGAGGTGACTCAGAGCTTTTGCTGTTAAGGCTCCAAAATTATGAAATGATTTGCCATTATACATTAGACAAGTTCCTTTTAAATCTATTGTAAAAATATACTTTTACTCCCTTTATAAATAAAGTGGTATGGTATGGTATGGTAGTGGTATGGTATGGTATGGTATTGGTATTGGTATGATTTCCAGCTTTTCTTTAATTATCACAAGTTTCGTGTGCTGACCATGAGTTAGGAACCATATCTTAGAGTTGTTCCTAGAAAACCTCCTGGAAATCTTGCAGACATTGCTGATGCATAAAAAGATATCTTTATTACTGGTAAAGCACTGGCTGGTAATTGTTCAGCAGTGCTTTGAATAAAGACAATATACAGACACATGACAGAATGAATGAAAGACAGTGTGTGATCCTTATTGAGCTAAAATACCAAAAGGGTCTAAAATATCTGCAGTATGTATTGCAATAAATGAATCAATATGCATTGTTATGGCAGCCAATTTTTGCAGCCATTCAAGTGTATGCCTGTTTTTTAAACAAATACCTTAAGAAATAATTTTACCCCCATTAGCCTCACCTGTACTATAATGCAAATGCTGAAATGATATATATGGTGAACATTAACCATCAGTGTTTCAGCATTACCACTGAGAGCATGTTAGCATTGCTGAGATCAGCATTTAGTGCAAAGTACAGTGCACTCTTAGACTCGTAGACTGGTTGAAAGATTTAGGAACAGGGCATACAGAGTCAAGGAAAGTCAAACATTAATAAAGTGCTGTTGTGGAAATAAAGGTAAATAAGACCTACATGGGTTACTGCTGTTGTGAAAAAGTAAACAAATCAATCAAATCTAGGTTTTATTGGAATTTTCTCAGGGGCATTTACAGTGGGGAAATAAAGATCAGCATCTCAGAGGGATCTTGGCCCACTCATCTTTAAATCCTTTCAGTTTCTTGGCTGCCACTTGGCAACTTGAAGCTTCAGCTTCCTTCACAGATTTTCTATTGGCGGTCTGGAGACTGGCTAAGCCACTCTATGAGCCACTCCTTTGTTGCCTTGTCAGTATGTTTTGAGTCATTGTCATGCTGGAAGACCCATCCACAACCCATGTCAGTGTTCTGGCTGAGGGAAGAAGGTTCTTATCCAGGATTTTATGGTACATGGCCCCGTCCACTGGCCCCCCAATGCCGTGAAGCTCCAAAGCATGTTTCCACCTCCATGTTTGACTGTGGGGATGGTGTTCTTTGGGTCATACTCAGCATTTCTCTTCCTCCAAACACAGCAGGTGGAGTTGACGCCAAAGAGCTTGATTTTGGTTTCATCTGACCGCAGCACTTTCTCCAAGCCTTCTCTGTATCATCAAGATGTTCAACCGGCAAACTTAAAACAGATCTGTCCATGCGCCTTCTTGAGCAGGGGGACCTTGCGGGTGCTGCAAGATTTCAGTCCATTACGGCGCAGTATGTTGTCAGTGGTGTTCTTCAGATCATTAACAAGCTCCATCTGTGTAGGTTTGGGCTGATCCACCACCTTTCTCATGATCATCCTCAACAAGACCCTACATGCAGCTCCAGACTGAACAGTTTATATTTTATCCATTTCTGATTAATCGCACCAACAGTTGTTACCTTCTCACCAACATAACAAGTTGAGATAAGGAGTATCAGTAATTGATTGATCTGTAATCTGTATGCCAAACGGGCACACAGCCAATCTGTGGGAGCCAGAATTCTGGCTGAATTGTAGGAGATCAAATATTTCACTCAATAATATGCAAATCACTTTATAACTTTTATGTAATGAGGTTTTTCTGGATTTTTGGCTGATATTCGGTTTCTCTTCATTAAAATGAAACTACCATAAAAATTAGAGACTGGTCTTTTCTTTGTACGTGAGCAAACTTACAAACTGAGCAGGGATCAAGTAAATTATTCCCCCCACTGTATCTTCTGATCCCTAAGAAATTAAGACACACACACACACACACACACACACACACACACACACACACACACACACACACAGAAAAGGTGCACAGTCAGAAGCTCTGAGTATTGTTAAATGACTGTGGGTTTTATGTCTAACTCCTGTAATGTTCCAGTACATTCCATAATCTTATTGTCTGTATCATTACCACTTCAGCAGTCCTTACCATAATAACATACACAGATACCATCTCCATTTTTTTTGTGTGTTCCACTTTAGCAACTAATTATGTATTCTGGCCTTAAGCATAAAAAACAAAACATATTTCTACAGATGGAAATAGCTTCTTCATGAAAGCAGACACATTTCAGCTAACTTGTTTTGTTTTGGAAAATCAACTCTGAATTGTTTGTTGCATGAGAGGGATAAAGTGGTAATAATTATAGGAAACAAACTGATTCCTATATTACCACCCATCAGTCTCTGCTACGCTCTTGAAAAATAACTTTCAAAAATGTGTGCTGCATATTTGTCAGGTTATCAGGAATTACTATAGGACTTGTTTTTTACTTGATCTTCATCACTTAAATAAATGAGATGTAATCAAAGGATCATTGTTCCACAATTGTGTGTGTGTGTGGGGGGGGGGGTAGCGTTGGGTTTGTTTGTTTGTTTTGCACAGTATTCAAACAGACACTGTGACAGAAGCTTCTCCAGCAACATGCAAGCACAATGCACCATGGATGACACACTGTGTAATCAATGCTGTTACCAAGGCATCAATTTTCAAAGCACATACCCTTACGGTGCTTTTTAACAATATGAAATTCATGGTAGATGTCATCCGACTTCATGTTAAGTGTTTGTGCAATCATAAATCAACATGGTGATTTTTTTTAAAAAGTCCACACACTTCAGTCAGTGTGCTGGAAAATGAATGACAAGTAAAAAACAGCTCAAAATCCAGCCCAATACTCCGTATAGTGTGCCACAGTATATATGGGATGAAATTATATCTTTATGGGAGAATAATTGAAGATTTCTGTAGCAGGTTTTGCACAGCAATTGACTGTCAAAGTCAGCTCGGAGGGTCAGAATGCTCCAAATGAATGCATGAACTACACAACGCACAGGAAGTGGTCATTTTTGTTTAAAAATCAGTGTTTTGTTACTTGATAAAGGGTGGCTGTTCTTCAAGCAGGGATCATGTTGTCATGATTTTCAAAAAGATAGCTCAGTATAAACATTTGATTTATTTCCAGGACCCAGCTCAGGGTGTGATGGTCCTCGGGAGCTGTCTGGAGAGTCGGGCACCTTCACCAGCACGAACTACCCCAGCAGCTATGACAATGGCCAAAGCTGCACTTGGCAGATCACTGTGAACCCAGACAAGGTGACAAGAATCATCCTTAGAGCGCTTCCAACCTTCAGCCAGGCTTTAAATATTTCCACAAGAATGAAACATTAGAAAGTAAATGTAATGAGCTGCTGACTGATGTGTTAGATTTCAAGACAACTCCAAATTGTAGTCAGATACAATGTGATCATTTCAATATGGAGCACAAAGGAGCACATGTGAGTACATGAAAGAAGAGCATAAGTCCAACACAGGTTCTGATAATTAGCAAGATTAAAATCAAGAATTAATAATTCTAATCTGTATTTATATGATATTCATACACAAATCCAGTTAAGCCAGTTACAAAATTAAGAGAAGCTGACAATTCAGATTTCAGTATTAAACTAGATTTAAAAGGCACACACTGAAAAAAATGAAACAATAACTGAGCTGTAATGTAAACTCCAACAGCATCAGTTATCATTGCCCTAAAGTGTTTTGCATGATCGTAATAGCAGTAATCCTTTTAATTTGACATCTGGAGTACATAATCAAGAAGTTGCAGCAGATTATTACTATCCGGCAAAGCAAAGGTGAGTTTTTGTGGTAACAGCGGCTTACAAGACTCCACAGAGCTTCATTTGTGATGATTTCTGTCAGTTTTGTAACACAATCTATAAAAAGGGTTTATCAGTTTTTTAATCATAGTTATTATAGTATAAAGAAAATGTGTTTCAGGTCTATAATTGTCAGAAATTATTTTCCTCTGAACATCAGTTTCAACACAGTCACATTATCTCTCTCACTCTTTTTTTTCTCCAATTTTTTTTTTGAAGATCTGTTCAGATCAAAACCATTTACTCATGCCTGTATTTCACAGTCTTTAACAGTGTTTCTGTCTGCTGTCTGATCTGTAGAGTTTGTCAAATAATTGTTGTGGACACTGTCTTATGTGAGGCCAAGCACTAGAGGACAGCTGGGATGAGTGCAGTGGCAGCGGTGTGGACAGATGGCTGCCTTGTCTCCTTCATTCTCCTCAACTTTCCTTCTCAGACCCACGGAACCAAATAAATCCTTGATCCTTCTTTCTCTGGCAGCATGGCTGCCCTCCTGCATGCCTGACACAGTGGCTGCTTATCTGTCCGTGTCTGCATTTTTCTATATTTGAACACATAAGCAAACATTAAAAGACAAAAGCATGCATACTCTCACACATGTGCACACACACACTCACAGTCAGATTTCACACTGAGCTCTCACTCTTGCCGATCTCTTCAGCATCGCTTTCTCAGATTCAGAAAAGAAAGATGAAACACCTCTGCGTGTTTGTGTTGCAGGTGATCCATTTGTGGTTTGAGGAGTTTGCTTTGGAGGACACACAGCTCTGCACAGCAGACTTTATCACACTGCAAGACTCACTGGGAATCATTGGTAGATATCTCCCATAAATTCCAGCCTTCTGGGGAGGAAAATTAATTATTTTTAAAAGATGGTGTTGATGTTTTTGGACAGATGGGTATCTGCCCTTTCAAGGCCAACGGGTTTCATCTCTCCACGGGCAGACTCAGCTAGTGAGCCACTCACAGTCCTGCTGGTCCACTGCACACTACTCCGCACTGACTTCAGCACTTTTTTCAACCACACAGCAGAGTTTAAAGTATTGTCCCTGCTTCTCAAGCATCTTGAGCTTGTTTAGAAGGAATAATATAATGAATCACCCAGTTACCGAGAGGCAAATAAACCAGGGTTGGTTGATGGTTTCAGACTAGGGCACAGATTTAACCCTCTGAGGTTAAGATTTAACCCTCTGGGTTAAGAATGAGCTTATAGCTGAGAAATTAGGTAGACAGTTTGACAGATGAGGTCAGACAGGAGTCTCCATGGACCGTGATGGTTGCAGACGATACTGTGATCAGCAGTGAAAGTAGGGAGCAGGTGGAAGAGAGCCTGGAGAGGTGGAGGTATGCTCTGGAGATAAGAGGAATGAAGGTCAGTTGAAGTAAGACAAAATATGTGTAAATAAGAGGGAGAGGGATGTAACAGTGAAAATGCAAGGAGCAGAGGTAGTGAAGGTAGATGAGTTTAAATACCTGGGATCAACCATTCGAAGCAAGAAACAATGTATAAGAGAGGTGAAGAAGAGAGGTGAAGAAAAGAGTGCAGGCAGGGTGGAGTGGGTGGAGACAAGCGTCAGGGGTGATTTGTGACAGACAAATAGCAGCAAGAGTGCAAAGGAATGTTTATAAGATGACAGTGAGACCTGCTATGATGTAGGGTTTGGAGATGGTGGCACTGAGGAAAAGACAGGAGGTGGAGCTGGAGGAGAGAGAGTTGACGATATTAAGATTTTCATTGGGAGTGACAAGGATGGAAAAGATTAGAAATGAGTACATCAGAGGGACATGATCTGAATAAAAATACAAGTAAAATATATAAAGAGACATCTTGAAACCTGATGAGGCTGCTAATCAAAAAACAATTTCAACCATTATAAACACATCATATACAAACACCTGTAATAGCCACCTCCACCTTTCTTTTGATATCACTATCTCATATTTCATATATGAGATAGTGATATCAAAGGAAAGTCCTCTGTGATAAGTATGAGCACTGATTATCAAATAATTTGATCCAATAATCAAATGCAGTCTCTTTTAACCTTGCATTGAAATAGACACTACCTCAAAATGCCACAAGCCTTTGTCATGTGAGGAAAACTATTTTAAATTCAATTCTGGATTTAACAGGGAGCCAATGAAGAGAAGCCAATATGGGGGAAATATGATCTAAATTTAGAAGCAGTAAATTATAGGTAATTCAGGTCTTCATGTCTTTAAAACATTCCTGCAGTTTAGCTATTGATATGTGTTATCTGGCTTCATAGACAGATAAAGCTGGGTATCATCTGCATAGCAATGAAAATATATACTATGCCTTCTAATGACACAGTCTAAGGGTAGCATGTATAATGTAAATAGAACTGATCTTTGCAACTTAGGAACTCCATAATTAACCTCTGTGTGTAAAGATAGTACTAATAGTTAATGGGTGTTTGCAACCCCTCCTGACACATGTAAAAAGGCTTTCCATCACTCATACACAGCCCACAAAAGAGACAGTTACACATTTTGTCTCTTGATTTACTTGTATGTCATTTAGTGGTCATTTAGCTTTTTCCCCTTTTATTCAGTGTGGTCTTTTTGTGCTTGTTTGCAATCATTGCCGTTGTAGAGCTTTTTATTACCGTTTGGACAATGGCTATAATAAATCAGCTGTACATTTATTTTTTTTTGCGGTATTTGTAGGTAAATACTGTGGCTACGAGAATCCAAAGCCACTGGTGTCACTGACAAACCAACTGATGGTCTACTTTGACACCAATGACAGACAAACAGAACGAGGATTCAAGGCTCATTACAAAGCTGTGGCTCCAGAGCTCACATCAGGTAAGATTATAAATCACTTCATCAAAGGAAATAAGCTGGACATAATGTTGAATTTCTGTCTCACATTACACAGTTGACCTAGAAAGTGAATGCTGTAGGGATGGGTGCAGGGTGAGACAAGGGGTAATAGATGAATAATCAAAATGGAGGTGGGTAGGTGGAGGGGTGTACTGTGTATATCCTTGAGGTATCTGGAAATGAAGTGCCCTTCATCCCCACTGCCAGAAATGGCCGGAGCCGGCGGCTTTCTCCAAGGTGATGAGGGGAATATCGACGACTCCCGGCTTCCCAGAGCAGAACTACCCGAACAGAGCGCTATACCAGGTACTACCACACATATAAACAGAAACACACAAAAACCAGTTCAGATGTGACAGCTTTATGTTAACATTTATTTAAGAGTAGGAATTTACATCTGAATAATAATCATAATAATAACTTTATTTACATAGCACCTTTCAAAACAAGGTTACAAAGTGCTTCACAGGACAAGATAGGAAACAACCAACAATAAACATTTAAGATGAGATAAAACTGAAACAACATAAGATACAGGAATAATGACAACAGGAGATAAAATGGAGAAATGAAAGCAATTAAAAATGAAAAACAGGTAAATTATAAGCAAATATAAAAAAGAATGGAATAAATTAAAACATCTGAAGAGGCACTGATGACCCTGATATGATTACATCATATTGCAGTGTGGAATCTATCCTGAAGCTTTTATAATTTACATATTTATATCAGATTTTATTTTGCATGCATACATTTATACACATGTAATTTGAGGGAGGTCAGTCATAATAAACCCACTTAGATAATTAGCTCGATTAGCATAAAGAAAAACAAACCAACCTGCCTCTCTCCAAGGTTCAAAAACACAAATCTAAAGCTCACTCATTAACATGTTTGCTGGTTTTGTTTGATCTCTACACAAAAAGGAATCTGAAAATGACAGTTTACATCATTAGTGAGATACTGAAACACTCACTTGATAAGTAAGCAGCCAAGCACCAGTGATTTCCTAAAGCACTGTATTACCCTTCAAATGCAGTTACAGTGAATTCAGATCCAATAGCACAGGTAAATTAAACAGGTAATTTACACAGGTAAATTAAATAAAAACTTTATGCATATTTGTTTGCACAGAGCTTTAGTTGTTTACACAAGTCTACAAAAGTAGCTCATTTAGGCCATTAAAGTGAAGAGACCAGATAAGCAATAAGACCTGAACAACTCAAAAATGAAAAAAAAGACTTGAAAACTTAAAAGTCGGATTAATAGGAGGCTTCAAATGTCACATTTAACAAGGCAAGTGGTTCCAGTTGATTTCAGTCTCAGTGTTAAGCTAAACTAATTCTCCCTTGCAATAAGTATAGTAAGTATACTGTAACATTGCTAATAGTAAGAATGTCCTCTTACTGCTTCCTACGCCATTTTATTTAGAGATGTTTTTAGATTCATCTGTTCCTTTAGTTTAAAAGAGAAGCCTGTCAAGCTTACCTTAGACAGGTTACAGAACCTAATTTTAAATATCATTTAGGGGCTTTTATTGTTTAAAATCAAATCTAAATTAAATCTGATCACCAAAAGTGTATTGGTTAAGATTAAAAAAAGTTAATATGAGTGGAGTGTGGGTGGGGTGGGGGGACTAATGCATCTAAATAAACCAGAGTGTATTTTGATGTGCGGGTTTGCATGCTGGGTTTGGATGTGGAGTCATATGGCATCATTTGGCTGTCATCATGATTTCATCTGGCTGTGCTTGAACTCGACAGATCACCGTCTGTCCAAACAGGAGCAGAGTCAGTGACAGAATTATTTATGAGTTACAGTAGCCTATGTCAAAACCATGAGTAGAAGGAGAACATGAAAACTGATGCAGATGGCCATGCACTGCATTAATGCAAGTACATCAGATGGATTTTAAAGGGTAAATATCATATTTCTAACATATATGCACACTTACAATGATTGATGTTCATATTAAATATGGCCAGTGAAGCTCATGCTTCAGTCTGCTCTGAAAGCTATGTTTCAGACTGTTTTTTCTACTCTTGGGTCTGCATGTCAGTGAGAATAAATTTCCTTTAACATGGCCCTTTCAGGCAAGCAGCCTCACCAAAAACCTTTGTTTGCAAGGGGCAGCCAATCAGAAGACAGTTGACTTAAATGGAGAGAGGATAAAACTTTCTGTTACATTTGTAACAGAGGAGTTCAACTGTAAATCAGGAAAAGCTACTGTACAGGAGTCCAAGAATAAAAAATATGGAGCTGGAAATGAACATAACAGGCCCTCTTTAAAGAAACACTTGTTGTAAATCCATAGCCAATGCAGCCTTTCACACTCTTTGTGTGTGTTTGCTTCTTGAATCAGTGGAGAATCACAGTACCTGAAGGTGAAAGGGTCCAACTGACGTTCACCTCTTTTGACTTGGTCCCTGAAGTCTGTGGAGACTTTGTTCAGGTCTATGATTACAACTACGCCAGCCCTCAGCTAGCAGGTAAGCATGGCACAAATTCAAAACAGATCCACAGTTCTTATATACATACCAAAATATTTTCATCATCAGTGCCATTCATATCAAAGTTGGATATGCGATTTAGAGGGAAAAGGATGTGCTAAAACATCAGAATAGGCTGTGGGCTTTGTTCAGTATTAACAATGTCAACTTCGTAGGGCCATGAATAAAAGATGAGCTCAATTAAAAGTTTGAGAAGCTGTACAATGGACCAAGTTTCTAGGGTCTATTTTAAGCTTAATGAATTTAAATCTGTCGCCATCTGACTTCATTTCTCAAGCAACATGTAGGAGCTACCAATGTCAAAACTAGAAATACTGTTGTTGTTGTAAATGTTTATCATTTTTTCACATACATATTATCCATCACAGGTAAATTATGCGGGGGAAGTGTGCCGGCGCCGCTGGAAATCGGCAGCAACGTGATGGCTGTCCGCTTCAAATCTGACAACAGTTTGACTTCAAAAGGATTCAGTGCAATGTACAAGTCCATCCCTCCTCCTGTTAGCACCACCACAACCACGACCACAACCACACCCACCACACAAACCCGTCCACCTGAAACAGCTTTGAGTAAGCATTTTCTCCAAAGCTCGGTATTCTTTCTTGTTTAATTTCCCTCTTCTCTAGACTGGCAAGTATCAGCATGAATCTGCTTCCAACAACAAAAACAACAAAACATTCTCCACAGCCCTGATTTAGTTATTTATTTGTTTACTTTACTCTTTTTATTCTTTAAAGTTAATGCAGATGCACACTGACTATAACATCATTATCTGCAGTGGTTTGTTTCCTGGCCAATGAGAGTTTCACGATAAGACTTGCATAACTGTGCATGCAGTTTTTTGTGCATGGACACCAAACAGGGAAGAATGCAGTAGCTCTGTGTGGGAATGAGACCCCCCCCACACACACACACTTGAGCTTTATGTGTTCATCACTGTATTAAAGCTTTTGGCAGACAGAGCGAATTTCTCCAGTTGCCAATTAAGATACTGCATGGTGAATATGTTCAGATGGGCAATTATGTCACAAATCAAGCATAACAAGAAGTGAGCATTACCAAGCACTGTTTTCCAACAGGAACTGATGGTCCAGTAATCCTTAATGGACGTAAAGGAGTTATTCAGTCCTCAGGTTTCCCAAATCCATATCCTGCTCATTTATATACTTTCTGGAAGATATCTGTGTCCAAAGGATTCCTGGTTAAGCTCCAGATCACTGACATGGCCATCACGGGAGAGACTGGAATGTGTAAGGAGGACAAACTGATCATCTCAGATCAATACAACACTCTCGGTGAGCCATAATTTCTGTTTTGCTCCTGCTCACTAATTATATTGTCTTGTGTCATTTTTCCGCAGACTCACAATATAAAGTCTGACTATAGGCTGTATGCACTTTGCTTAATTTTGTGCTTTTAGCTTGTTTGACCTGTGACAGAAGCACAAGAAGCACGCATGCAGATGCCAATTTGCACGCTGTGTTTGAGTATGAGATCTTTGACTTCTGTTTATTGCAGCCCCTCTGCTGTGTCTGCAGTAAATCTGTTGATTAGGAGGTGGGTTGCAAAGAGCACAGCAAAGTATAAATTATCTGTCATTATTCACTTCAGGGGCTGCAGTGTGGCTGATATAGCTTTATCTATTGCTCAGTTCTCAAGGACTAAAGCACTGAGAGGCATGTACGCTGGTCTTGTGAAACACTCACAGATAGGCGATGAGCGTTTTCGGGGAGCATACTTTAAGCTGAAGGCATACATTTTTGTGCAAAAGAAACACAAAGGAAAATGAGAAATATGGCAAAACAGCTAAAACTGTTTTTTTTTTATGCACCAACAAGGAAGCTGTGGAGCCTTATGTAATCAGTTTGAATTTAAGGTGTTCTGGACATATAGCATTTTTAATAGAATCAGCATTCATTACTGTGCACATTTACAAGGTGAGGTGCTCCAAATTCTGATTAGCACATCCAATCCATATGGAGTACCTTTGGTTTAAGTATGAAGTGTCTATTGTGTGTGTGTATTGTTCATTTGTTATGCTCAAAATACATGTAGACAGAGTGATGAACAGCATCATGTTGACATGATATCCTGCACACCATGCACCATGGTAGCTGGACATCATGCCGTCAAATCCCCTGGGATTTTCACACACAGCCATCTGTCTCAAAAAGAAAAATATCTACTGAGCAGTGCTTCTCTGTGTAAAAATGCTTTGTTGCTGGCAGAGGTCAAAGAAGAATAGCCAGACAGATGTGAAGCAATAGAAAGACAGCAGTCACTAAAATAACCAATTGTTAGAATCAAGTTAAGCGTAAGAGCATCTCTGAAAGCTCATCGATGTGCTACAGAACCATAAGACAACTGTTGCCGGGCCTGATTAGTTTATTTCTGCTGTGATATTCAGATGGTGGCGCCAGATTTTCATCCTGAATTGTATCATCAGTTCAGGCTGGTGGTGTGCTGCTGCTGTGGGAGATATTCTCTGGGCACACTTTTTCCCTCAGTACCAGCTGAGCATCACTTAAGTATCATTGTTGACCAAGCCTCTTTATGACCACTGTATATGTATCTCTAAATAGTGTCTTTCTGCAGCCTAGCATGCAATATAACACGGCGTGTCACAAAGCTCACATCATCTCGGACTGGCTTCATCACAAGTTCAATTTACTCAAATGGCCTCCATAGTCGCCAGCTGAGCACATTTGTGGTGAAACAGATCCGCATCATGATGGTGGAGCCCACAAAGCTACAGTAACTACATAGTTCTGGCATGTCAATATGGTACTTCTGGTACTAGGAAAGTGTTCCTACAATGTGGTACATATATCTGACAATAAAAGATGCCGATTTTACTGGTTTGTGCTTCTTCTTCTTTCTTCTTTTTAAATCAGGATAGAGACAGTCTTAATTTCAAACATGTTATGTTTTTGTTCATTAGCAGAAGATGAAGTAACACATTAAAAGACTAGTCATTCCTTGTAAGTGATTTAGCATCTTTAACTACACACATATTTACACCTCATTGTGCTTCCAGTGTCTCTGTCTTCTCTTTTTCTCTGTGCCCCTGAATGTGTTGTTTCATGCTCTCATTCCTCCTTTTCCCCCTCTATCCTTCTTTATCCAGGTACACTTTGTGGCTACATCCTTCCCCCAGTGGTGGTCAGCGCCAGTGACACAATATCTGTGACCTTCCAGTCTGACAGTCGCCTCACAGACCGAGGATTCTCTGCCAAGTGGGAGGCTGTGTATCCAGAGGATATCACGGGTACTGAAAACTGATGAGCACACTCACAGGAGTGCAAAATGCACACATACAGGAGCGCCGCCACACCTGAGGCACATAATGCTGGAGAAGTACAGCACCTCATTTAGACAAACCAAAAAAACCCTCCCTCCTCTGCCACATATTAAAATGTCAGGTTTTTGTGATGTAAAACACCAAGATAAATCATTTCAGAATTACACCTTTAATGTGACCTATAACCTGTAAAATCCACTTGAAAAACTAAACTCTTTTAATCTTTTTAAACTTACAATAGCCTGGTTGCATAAAATATGAGTCTGTCACCATGGTACATCTATGAGTGTGTCTCCTGTGCAAAGTTCTCCTCAGGTCATCCCACAGATTTTCACCTGAGTTCAGGTCTGGGTTTTGGCATTACTGTTAAAAACCTTTATTCTGGTAAATCCATTCTTTGGCTGTATGCTTTTGGTCATTGCTGTGGTGAAGGGTGAAACTCCTCTTCATCTTCAGCTTTCTAACAGATGGCTGAAAGCTTTGGCAAGTACTGGGAGCTGTTCCTAATTCCCTTCACCTTGACTAAAGCTCCAGCTGAAGAAAAATAGCTCCAAAGCACAACTCTTCACTGATGTAGAATGCAGTCTTTGCACCTTTTGGAATTAGTGGCGTAAAGTCAGCTCTGTCAAAGCTCTGTTATCTCTTTTAATCACAATTATGAGGCCAGAGAAAACTTTGTGACCCCCAAAAAGTACTTAAGTAAAATAAAAGCAGCAATCACACAATGTAAAAATACAACAGTAAAACTCCTGCTGTTTACTTAAAATACATAAAGGTTATCAGCAAGCTTCAGTGCTGTGTCAAAAGTTTAATAAATATACTGAATTTGTCATGATCCTGGGCAGTTTGCCCAGCATTTTGTGTTTTTTGTTCTTTGATAAAGGTATTATGTTGTGTTTCCTGGTTTGGTTCTTAGTTTGGATTCCTGAGGTATTTTTGGTTGTGGATTTTTTTGTTTCAGGTTGTGCTGGTGTCTAGTGTTTGTTACACGACAGAATTAACATGTTTTAATGGCTGTTTTAGCCATTATCAAGCTGTGCACTGAAGGTGCGGGTGATATTTTCACATATTAGTTTGATAGACCAAAATTTTAAACTATTTATTGATGAAAATGTAAAAGTAAAAAGTAAAAAAAATCAAAGTAAAAAGTATGATTAAATACCAATTCAGCATTAGTCTATTCCAGCTCTCATAGGGCGAGAGGCGGGGTATACCTCAGACAGGTCACCAGCCTGTCGCAGGGCTAACACAGAGAGACAGACAACCATCCACACTCACATTCACTCCTATGGGCAATTTAGAATCTCCAATTAACCTAACCCCACTAACTAATATAAATCATGTCCCTGTTTCTTTCATTTCCTCTGCCTGTTTCAGAAATCCAGGGTTGTGGCTTTACTTCGAAGGAGGAAACTGGGGTTATCAAGTCCCAGAACTGGCCTATGAATTACAAGGCCAATGCTGAGTGCATGTGGAACATCATTGTGCCTTCGGGGGGAAAAATCACGCTAACCTTCACCCACTTTGACCTCGAAGCCAAAGATTTCCTAACGTCCAAATGCTATGACAACATAATGATCTATGACATTAACAATCTGACTACCGAACTGATTCAAAACTACGGTAAGCAAGTTTGTGGAACTGTCACGTCACCAGCTGATCCCCAAACTATTTGTATTCTTCGTGATGATTAATCACATATTCACTTAACTTTGCCTAAGATAAATGAATCAAACTGTGTATCTATCGCAATAACGTAACTATAGAGTATTGTAGAGCATTTGTGTCACTTGATCCACGGACAAACTTTTTTTTATCAATGCTTTCAGGTCCATTCTGTGGGACTAAGCTGCCTGATTCCATCCAGACAAAAGGCAACAGGCTGGTCATTCGTTTCCATACAGACTTGTTTACTGAAGCTAAAGGCTTCAGGGCCTACTGGACAACAAACCCCAGTCTGCCTGCTCCAACTGAGCCACCTGTTCAACTCAACCCATGGGACAGCATCCCCATAGGTAGAGTATCGACTGCATAGACTGCATAGTTAAAGCTGCATTAATCTATGGTTTCTATGAAAAATGAATCAACTGAGCCTCTGAGCCTGTTTTAGCACATTGTTTTAGATTTCCAGTCCACCAACTTGACTCTCATATGTGTTGCTCCCGTTCCCTGTAACATTAGCTGGCTCAAAAAAAAGGTCTTTATAAAGAATACAGTGTCAACTGTGTGTTCAAATAAGCGTTTTCTTTCCTAATAAATTAGCAATGACAACCTTAAAAGGCCGTAATATATCAGATGTCATGCTGTCAACTTGTCACACTAAATCCATGTGGCAAAAAAATAAATTAGCACATTGCATTTAACATTGCTGTTCAACATTGCTGCAAGTACTGAAACAGTCAATCAGCATTTGCCATCATAAGGGACAGTGCAGCACTGCCAAGATTCAAACCAGGGAGCTGCAGTTTATTGTCGCATGTTTACAATAACTATATGTATTTTATAAATGTATCATTTTAACTCACATTTTTTTCATCTTAATTAACACACTGTCAGCTGGACGGTAGCTCCCATTCGCCAATCACCAAATAAGTTTTACAAAGCTGCTGCACAGGCAGCATTCCCATTTTCATCTGATTCATGCTTTCTCCTTATTCCTTCTTCACACCCCCTTTACCATCTCCAGCAATGTGATTTGATGTGCTGACTTTCCTTACTTACTTGCCGGTTGTCACCTGATTTTTATTCTTCAGCTGCCGACGAGCCCCAGGTGGCACAGGGCCCTGCCAAACCAAAAGCTGAAAATAGTTTTACAGATGGGCGCTACTGCAGGATCGCCCTGCGTATGGGTTTACGAAATTAAATGAGTACAAAGGAAGGAAATGTGCAATAAGAGTTAGAGGAACAGTTTAGTGGAAAGTCTTTAGATTAAGAAATGTATGTCTTCATGCATGCTCCTGTTGTGACATCAATTAGTTGAATTTTCACCGCATGAGCATGGTATTATATTTGAATGAAGATGAAGACATTACAGTACATTAGTGTATTAGTAATAGCCAGAAACAGAAGGACCTACTCTACCATAGCCCACTAGTGTTACCAGTTTTATCCTGATATGACTGGAAACTTATTTTAAAAAATAAAAATCTGTTAGCTGCTGATATATCCTGTCCATTCAGGCTTTATTTACACAAATACAGATTTGTTTGTGTACAGCGTACTGTGCACAAACAAATCTTCTCGAGAGACTCTGTACATGTAGGTGTTTGCTTTTCCAGACTGGCCCAGCTCATGTGGGAAACCAGCCATTCCTCCTGTTGTTGTGTCACGTATTGTGAATGGAGAGCCAGCCACACCACACTCCTGGCCCTGGCAAGTGTCCATGCAGGTGAGAATCTCCATCATTCAGTGAGGAAAATTCCTATAAAAAATTAAACAAATTGTATTAAAAACCTCACGAGAACGTAAGCAGTACAGTTTCAGTTTCCTCACAATATGATATCAATATCCTTTTCCTATATCAATTCATTGACTGACTATATGGATTCGAGAGTAAACTGAGTCATAAGCCAATTTTGTTCATCGCATTTAATCATGACGATGATGATGATGATGATGATATGTTTAGTGAGATTCGTTTCTGCTTGTTTCAGGTCTGGCCGGCCAGTCAGCCTGAACCCACATTCGCCCATATCTGTGGTGGTACTCTTATTCATAAGAACTGGGTACTTACAGCAGCCCACTGCTTTATAAGGTAAATGCTCAGTTTACTCGTCAATACATTTATGTAATAAAAGTATTTCTAGAAATGTTCCAAAGAAAGCTTTTTAAGGCTTTCATTTACAAAGAAATAACATCTAAGTAGGACTTGTAATGGAACTTTTTTCCTGCAAAAGTTTTCTTAAACTTCGTAGAAGCCCATTTGTGTAATCTCAGGAGGCAGTTATTGGTGTGTGTGTGTGTGTGTGTGTGTGTGTGTGTGTGTGTGTGTGTGTGTGTGTGTGTGTGTGTGCTTTTACCTCAGGCTTATTACAGTGTGAGACCAATGTCTTGTTAGACATGCCTTGATGCCTTGGCTAATAGTCTACAATGTTGTGTAGAGAGAAAGGCGCTGATGCACAGTGGGGCCTTTGGAGGATATATGTGATAGATACATATTTGTAAAACTAGAATTCCCACAGTCCAACCAGATGCAGCTTCACTTCATACAATACACTGGTGGAGCTTTATCATTAATTCATCTGCTCAATTCCCACCTAGATATGCTGATGAGCTAGAGCGTTGGCGCATTTGCCTCGGCAAACACAACCTGACCTACACAGAGCCTAGTGAGCGATGCTTCAGTGTATCTGGTATCTATCGCCATGAGGGCTTCAAGTACCCCACAGTGCCCTCGGTCGAGTTTGACATTGCCCTGGTCAGACTGGATGGGGAAGTGATACCCACAGATGAGATATCATACGCTTGCCTTCCCTCAGAGGAGGAAGTCCTATCTGGGGAGAAGAAGTGCTACGCCACTGGCTGGGGAGATGAAACTGGTACTGTTTTTGTTGTCATGTTCATTAGTAGCCTCGCATTTGCATGTTTATTCTGATACAAGAACTGTAGCCTCACGTTTCAGAGCTGCTTTTAAGTGAGTAATGCACCACCTTAGAACTGCATAGTTAGCATGCCCTCTGCTGGAATTAATGTGTAAGTACCTTTTTTGTAACATTCTTGTGTTAAATTGGAAGCTTCTGTTACAATTTCAATGGTTTTGTGCGTTTATCAGGTAATTCCCTAAATGCTAAAGCTGCAGAAGCTCTCAACCAGGTCGCCTTACCCGTGGTACCTTATGACACCTGTAAGAGGATGGATTACTGGTGGTTCCAGGTCAAGACTTCCATGATTTGTTGTGGTTATGCACTGCCTGATGAGCTCAAGGCTGTTTGTCAGGTAAAAGATCAACAATACTAGCTATATTGTTTTGGCCATAATTAAAAAAAAAAAAAATGTTCATGCATTTGTGTTTTCTGTTGTGACTCTGACAGGGAGATTCAGGTGGTCCCCTGGTTTGCCAGGATAAAGTTGGTGATCCTTGGGAAGTTCATGGTATAACCAGCTTTGGCCCTATTGGCTGCATTATGAATAAGAAGCCCTCTGTGTTCACCCGCTCCTCTGCCTACATCCCCTGGATAACAAATGTCATCCGCAGAGACCTCTACAATGAGCACAGTATGAATCCAGCTCCCTAAACTGACTATGTTTCCACACAGTGTCAATATGTGACAAAGTCAAAGTGTAATGCTGGTTTTCATCCTCTGTCCTCCCTATGTAGCATCTGGCTGTGGAGGGCCAAAGGACTTGACTGGTACAGGTGGCACTGTGCACTCTATGGGTTACCCTGCCAGCTACAATAACAGAGCCCGCTGTCAGTGGAACATCCAGGTGCCTGAAGGCAAATTGATCCATCTCCATTTCCACAATTTCTCTCTGGAGGAGAGTGATTTGTGCCTAAATGACAAAGTCAGACTCTCAGACAAAACAGGAAGTCTAGGTGTGTGAGTATCTGCTTGCTAGATCTGGCTCAAACACTTCAGTATAGCTAGCTACTGCAGTCTATTGTTATTGTATCTGTGACAGTGATATAAAAAATCATTACATTTTCTAAAGTTGATTATTTGTGATATTAAGATGAAACCTAAAATTTGTCAGACTGAAAAAAATCTGCACAGCAACCAAAAGCTCAAACTAGAAAAATAAATTGCCACAAAAGTAAAAATACCCACAGGCAGGTGACAAATTATTTTTAAAAAAATCTCTCATCCCTAAATATCTCACACATAAGTGCAGGTTGTTGAATATTTAATATAAAATTGGGACAGAAAGAAGCAGTGAATAAGCAGCAGAGATGTTGATATGATTTATAACAAATGCAAGCTGTTAGGACAGAGATTTTAACATTTCATGTGTACATCAGGAACCTACTGCAGTTACATCCCTCCTGCAGACATGGTGAGTGATGGGAATACACTTCACATCAGCTTCTCCTCTAATGACAAGGTGGTGGACACAGGCTTCACTGCCACCTGGAGGGCAGTGGACCCTACAGAGGGTAAGAAAGGAGAAAGATCTTCCTGGACAAAACAATGAGGGAATATCATCAGGGCAAAAATATTAAGTGTTTCATTTCTATATCCTTTTTAATTCTTCTCCTTGCCTCTTTTCACTCTTCTTTTTGCACTTCAGCTCCATGTGGAGGGATTTTCAGCAGTGATCAGGGTGAAATCACTTCTCCCAACTGGCCTAATGACTACCAAGCCCAGACTGTGTGCACATGGCGCATCAACATTCCTTCATCAAAAAGTATTCATGTAGGCTTCACTCACTTTGAGCTGCAAGCTGTAAACCTGTTAGGAAATTGTCTGGACTATGTGGAGATCTTCAATGGTGAAACAATGGCATCACTCGGTAGGTCTCTGAACTTCAAATCTCTGTATACTGTGTATAATTTATATGTCTGAAGTCAAATAAAGCACAATGGTGAAAAGCTGTAATTTATTATTGTCTATTCTGCAGGTCAATTCTGCAGCTTTACCTCTCCACCGCTCATCAACATCCCTAGCAACACAGTCGTCATCCGCTTCCTTAGTAACGGAGCCAGTCAAGAGAAGGGTTTCCGTGGTTACTGGACCACTGACACCAGCATTATTCCAACTTTACCTCCTCTGCCTAGTAATCCATGGGACAACATCACTATCAGTGAGTGTAGCGCGATATTGTAAAAAGAAAAAACTGCTGTAAATATACTTTAAAGATACAGTCTTTCATGTTTTCAGGTTACTTAATAGAAAAAAGTGTTGTACTCATAAATATACATTATACAGTGTGTAATTATGTCTTCCAACAAATTGATGCATTGTCATAAACTTAGAGTTAATCCATTAAAGATACATAAGAGTGGGCACCGGTTTGTGGAAGCCACCATTTTGCCCAGCTATCTTGACTACACCTGAGATGGACATTGCCATTCCACTGAATCGCCTTTTTTATATGTGGCTAGAGACCAACCACATACGTAGTACGACAAAGGCGGAGGGGAAGAGAACTTGTAGGTGTTCATGTGCCATGGAGGCAAACTTCATAAATTCATGTCTGCACCTTCAGACTCAAGATATGAAGGCTCATACATGTTTTATCATCTGAGAATCGGTCCCCTTCACCAAGAGTGGGCACCAGTTTGTGGAAGCTACCATTTAGCCCCAACGAGACAATGTGACCAGCATCTGGATATACCATCATCCTCTTCCTCGTCACCTCAAGCTTCCTCAGACTTTAACACACGAAAACATGCTTAAAGTTGCTTAATTATTCCTGATGTTGTCACGGTTTCTTATTCTCAGCAGATCAGATATGCAACCCTGACAGCTGACAATGAGCCAACTAAGCAGCAACAGCTGGTCATAAGTTAACATTTTGCCAACTAATTTTAAGCTCAAGTATCCTAAAAAAAATCACAGTTTCCCTCTGAAAAACAGTTTGATTACATTCTTACATCATGTGAGAGTTTATTATTACTAAGTGTTTGAGTCCAACAATGTTAGATCCACGTCAAAGAAAGTTTCACCAACGCCAGCTAACAGCAGGTAACAGAGTTTAACAGTGGCAAAAACAGCAGCGCTTACTAACAGAAAAGTTCAGGAAATCCTCAACAACTCACCTCAGTGTTACTGTCTTCGGACAGAAGTGAGCTTCACTGACTCATGAGCTGCTATCGGACTTGGGCACATATTGACAGCTGAGTTAAACAGCAGACTGACAGCCTACACTCACTACAGATGAACAGCAGCCAGAGTTGTTGGTCCTACAGCGGCCACCTTAGCTAGCATTACGCATTTGAATTGGGAGGGGTGAGAAAACAGAACTCAGTTGACTGCAATCTACTGACATCTAGTGGTGAAATTTTACACACTGTAACTTTAAATTTGTACTGTTCTTTGCAAGTACAGGTAAATAGTTGACATGCTGTAAATACTGATGCAAATATTAGCAGCAAGCTACTGCAGTTTTTTTGCACATTTATACATGTTTCTGGTGAAAACATAATTGAACTCAAATGTTGAGGTTCAAATCGTTAATTTACATGTTGTAATTTCAGTTTAGACATTGAACATTGTGGATGTGTGAGTGTTAAGCTTTAAACGTGCAATGGACCACCGTGACCAAGACTCCTGCAGCTGTTGATCACATCCATCCCTCATTCACCTTCAGAGTGGTTGTTGAACCAATGTTCAAAACAGCAGCAGTCCTATGCCTGTCTGGCATAATGTACTCATTACATTATGCCAGACAGACACACTTGCTCACACTACCTACTGGTAGTGTGAGCAAGTGTGAAAACAACTGATATCATAGTTCACAAAAACTGGCACAGGTGTCTGAGTGTTGAGACATGCAGTTATATTTCACAGTTTAAAACAATATAATAGCAACCAAGCTAACAGTATTACACTGTAAAGCTTAATATTCACAGTAACATATATATTGTTACTGTAAGCTATGCTGCTGGTTAATCGAGCTCCCAGTACTACCGTCCCTCCTTTCTTACTGGATCCTTCTGATTTTATTCATAAAATGTATAGTTCATATATTAGTACACATCAAAGGATTACCTTTTTACTTTCCTTACATGTATTTACTGTATGATTGTTACAGATATTAGCTCAAATGGTACAATATCTTTACCCAGACTGGCCAGAAAATTGTGGCAAACCAGCAGTGAAACCTAATACAGCCACCCCGAGAGTTGTAAATGGTGAAGAGGCGATCCCTCACTCCTGGCCCTGGCAAGTCTCTATGCAGGTATTGCCACCTCTTGTTTCTACCTGACAGTCAGTGACAGAGCACATCTTCTCTTCTAAAAATATTCATGTCTCTCTTTTTCAGGCTTCACCAATGTTACCCATACCGTACATGCACGGCTGTGGAGGCTCTTTGATTCATGAAGAATGGATCCTTACTGCTGCTCACTGCTTCATGTTGTAAGACAGAACTACAAAACTATCTGAATTATTGGAATTTAAGGAACACACAGTTCTTGAATGTGATTATTACTGATAAATTAGAAATTACAACACATCAAATGAAAGTGTGAAAACAATGTGACACTGTGCTCTTGTCTGAGCTATCATCTAAATCTGCAGTTCCCCTCAGCTTTAAAGCTCTCATTATAATAAGTTTAACCCTTACATACTGTTCAACTCAAATTTGAGCTGTCTTGATGGTTAACAGCAATAAAAACACTTTCAATGTCACTGTTTTAGCCTGAAATTTGATGGGAAATCTTCAAAAGGTATATGGTGCAAAAAAGGAACAGAGGTCATATAGAGGTGAGAGGGAGCTTTAAACCAAGATCTATAGTAGGGTGGTATGATGGTTCATATACAATAGTGTATGGTAGTGCAGTGGTTAGTACTATTGCCACACAGCAAGAGGGCTCCAGGTTAAAATCCCAGGTGGGGCCTTTCTGTGTGAAGCTTGCATGTAGTCCCTGTGCCTACATGGGTTTCCTCTTGGTATTTTAGCCTCATCCCACAGTCCAAAAACATAAATGTTGGGTTAATTGGTGATTGTAAACTGGCTGTGGATATGAGATATCTGAATATCTAAAGTATACAGGATAACGTGGTGTACGAATGTATGATTAAAAGATAATAATCTATAATCTAATAATCTAAAAATAAACAAATTAGAATGAATTTATCCTGAGATAACTAACTGTGAGCTAACTGAGATTAGAATAGAGCTAGGTTTGGGGGGCAACTGAGCTGCCATTTCAGAGAGTGTGGGAAACACATGTGCCCGCCCCACACGCGTACGGTTTCTTGCCACTGCTTTGAATGCACAGACTAGCTTGCAATAAGTAATTTTTGTGTAACTAAGTGTTAATTAATGTTGAATTATTATTGATAATTATAGATGGTAGTTATAAGGATTTTTATAGCAGTGTGAATAGTGTTTAACGGTTGTAACAGTTATATAAAAACATCAGATCAGTCAGATCAGCTATTTATGCATTCCAAACAGATCTGTAGTACAAAATTTGGTATAGAAACTCATTATGAAGGAATTCTTGGCCCAGGTCAAAATTGACTCAAACCATACTGTGAAGGCATGAAATCTGAACAGTATTTAGGGGTTACATTTGTGATTTAAACTGTCCAGCATGCATTTTGGCCACTTTGATTCATTCTCACTGCTCCCATGTTGTTTTGTTCAGAGAAAGCCACAGTTAACAACTAGCTGGTAAACACCATGGACTAATCAGTAGAGACCAAAAATCTGAAAGAGCTAAAAGGCTGCACAACTGCTGTAGGGAAAATTAAAACCTGTCCTGTCTCCTTCATATTTATCTTCCACTTGATTTCCAGCCCACTGAATATACCCTCCTTCTGGCGCATGTGCCTGGGGAAGCACCACATGAACTCCTCCATGGACCTTCCCTCAGCAGAGGAATGCTACAAGGTGGATGCCATCATCCGCCACAAAGGATTTGTCTATGAGCAGGATCGCACTGACATCACCAACGACATAGCCCTGGTGCATCTGGCCAAACCTGTCAGTATGACAAGAGAGATCAGCCCCATCTGCCTCCCGAAACCTGGTGTTGTGATACCTGCTGGGACACCATGCTTTGTCACTGGCTGGGGAGATGAGAAAGGTAGAAGCAGTCACACATTTCAGTTTCCCACTAAAAAAACAAAAAACAAACAAAGAAAAATTCTAGTTGTAATGATATGCCAGGAACTGTCAGTGGCCTTATTGAACCTCATGTCTGTGATGATATGATAGTAATGTAATAAATCACGAGTCCAACTCTCCTTCCGTCTGTACTTATACCATAATTGACAAAATTAGGAACATCCTGTATGAGTGACAATGAAAAACTAGTCACAAAAGACACACGAATGCAAACAGCAGACACATTTGTCATGAAATAACAAAAGAACAGGCTTCACCTGGACATGAAACTGCCTTCTAATTACCTTTGAAAATGAGGGACCATGTAAAAAAAAAAGATTAAAAAAAACAAACAACTAATGCAATACTTTTGTTAAACCCCTTGAATTAAAGCTGAAAGTTTGCACGTTAATCACATTTTCATTAAAAGCCACCGTGGTGTTGTACAAAGGCAAAACTACAAAAACTGTATCTCTGTCCAAAATCTTGGGGACATACTGTAGTTAGGGCTAGATCAGTGACCCTGAACCATTCTTAGTTACAATGCTGTGATGCTATAGGCTCAGGCTGCTGGGACCCCCCATTTCATCTCCATTCCACACTACTATTGCAACTTTTGTCCGCTTTCTTACATGGTTTGTATTTTTTTATGATGTTTGTGGTTCCTGGTTGCTCTATGAAGCATTACCTCCCCTAAGTCTGGTTCTATTGGAAATCTCCTCCTCACAATAAAAAAAGATGCCTACTTTTTTGGCATCAAGCAGCAGTGATGATTTTAGATTTGAGGTTCCACCGCAAATATTACTAGGAGGTTTTCAGGTGTGTTAACATCTGCACATTCTACAACATGCACTTTTTTGATTTTAACTTTTTCATTTAGGTAACCTGTTCCCCAAAGTGGCTGAGAAGCTTAATCAGGCAGCTCTGCCTATTATTGACTTCCAAACCTGCAGTAAGCCTGCTTACTGGTGGGATACCCTCAGGCCCTCCATGATCTGTGCTGGCTATGAGTCCCCAGATGAGCTCAAGTCAGCCTGCCAGGTTTGATGACACATATAGAAAAGAATATCTGTCGGAATTAGGGATACACTGAGGTAAACTGACGTTTGGATACTTTATTGGTGCATCAATCATCTAAATAGACACACCGGAAGTTGTTAAGAGACAATGAGACTGTTGTTCACTGCTGAAATTCTTTTCAAGATATTTTGACACATTATATAAGCGTGCTGGCCTCTCATCGTCTTTTATGCAACTCCCTGAAAACACTTTTGTTTCCAGTCATTCAGCCTTGATTTCAAATGGCTGCTGCCCACTTTGCAGGCATAATTAGACAAAAGACCACAGGAACATTATTTGTCTGCCTTAATGAGCAGCTAGCCAGAAATCTAGTGACATAAAAAAAAAAAAAACTGGGAAGATTTACAACTTAGGAACTTCATGAAGCACAACTCTGACATTTGCCTCATGAATACTTTGTCAGGTTGTTAATAAAGACTGACTTTTACTAATTCAAGGGTACCGAGATGATTTACAGTGGCTGCCAAAACCTAATGTTTTGCCATGCATCATAAGTAGATCTTTGCTGATTTCTTTGTCCCGCCTTCCTGCAGGGTGACTCCGGGGGTCCTTTCGCCTGTGCTACTGCTGCTGGAGCAAACACAGCCTGGGAGGTACACGGGATTGTCAGCTTTGGACCTCAGGGCTGTATCAGAGACAAGAAGCCGTCAGTGTTCACCCGCGTCTCCGCCTTCAGTGACTGGATAGAGAGCAACATCAAGAAGTATATTTATGAAAGTGGAAAAGCTATCTAGAGATAGAGATTATGACATGTTGGGTTCACCACATTTAATTTTTTTTCCCTTTAAAACCTCCTGAGTGTAACAAATACTGACTGACACCACAAGCTACAAGGCATCTTGGTTAGCTTCCCAGTGAAAACATAAAAATATTTAGTAGATACTATATTAAATATTGCCTATATTTTTCTACCCAATAAAACCACCCAACATTATAAGGAAAAAATAAGTATATTTGTAAAATAATGTATAAATAAAAATATAAGCCTTCCAGTTACTGTTTCCTTTTTTTGTGTGTGTTATGAGTCAGATGTTTAAATGAATTTTAATGTAAATCAAGGCAAACAGCAATTAACAGTTATTTTCAATATAGTTTAATTTCCCAGTTACTTTAAAACTGGAACCAGAAAAATGCTTATTTAAATCTCAGATACTGCAAATAATAATGCTTTTTTAAAAAATCACTGTCCTTCTGTCGCCTCTACATGAAGCTTTAAAGCTGATTCCATCTTCTGCCTATAGTTTAATACAGCATCGAGTAAAACCTATTACTTTGTTTCTCTCCCAGTCACTGATTAGCTCTATCCTCCGGTAGATGAATGTTGCAGCACATGTTTAAAGTTTTTTGGGGCTTTAGCCCCCCCTCCCTTAATCACATGACCAGCCAACTGAGCCAATGGGAGAACTCAGCTCAGATTTCAGCCTAGGAGGAGAGGACGGGGGAAAAGAGGGAGGAAGAGAGAAAGAGACAAGCACTAATCTGTGCTCAGGGTCTAGACAGTGTGTAGTCTGCCGGTCGTGACAGCACTTCCTTAAACTCTTTCCGTGACTGGATTATTTGTGTTTTTGGAGTATCTGAATGGCTTGGTGTGATGTGAAAGAGATTCCCAACCCTGGGAAAAGTCCTAAATTGTATCCTAGAACGGAGTGAGAAGAGGAGGAGGGAAGGCAGCAGCACTTTTTCTCCTCATCTTTGCCTGCAGTGCCGGCATTTCTTCTGTGCGAGAATGGGGGCAGGAGCTATGACCATCTGTGTGAGTAGAAACTACAAAGCTAGAGTTGAGTTCTCATTCAACCTGTGATTAAGAGCTTAAGAATGTGTAACGGGGCTGTTCTGCTCAGCGTCAGTCCACTGACTCTTTTATGATGGAGTGTGTTGTCTCTTTAAAATGTCCAGGAGGGACAAATGTTCCTTCCCTGAAGTAACTAACTTTCCCTTCCTCAGCTAACTTTTATTACCCAAAGCATGACTCACAGGGTTACAATGACCACTTTCCTTGCTTGTAATAATAATAATAATAAAAACTTCCTCTTAAGTCAATACTAACTTCACACTAGCATCTTTAAACAATAACTGTGGAATACACACACACACACAAAATAAACACTGTATGTTTCATACAAACACTAGTCATTTTCCCAAAGCATGCGGTCATTTTCAGAATTTTTCCTAATGGAGAAAGTGTCTTTATAAGCACCGCACCAACATGCCGGCCTTATTTTATTTATTTATTTTCAATGATTTTCAATGTTTTTCTTCTTGCAGTAGCTACTTTGAGCTCTGCAGCTGTTGCTTGGGGTTCCTGTGGTGCTTTTGCTGCCAGTTGCTTCAATGGCCACCCACACAGGGAGGGAGGGAGGCTGAGACCAGGGAGGTGGGGGTGGAGGGTAGAGGAAAAGGAGGGCACATGCTTGGGCTTGCTATCCCCTTCATGAGCAAGTAGAAGACATGCTAGATGGCCTGTAGTGATAGTAGTCTACTTACAGTCAAATGTTTTTAAAAGACTTGTTCGCACACCCAAAGTTTTGGAACCCAAGTATTCTCACAGAAGGGAGGGGAAACAGACCTTCCCTCATGTCCCTGTCAGTAAGTTACCTTTTCACTGTCAGATGCTGAAGGGTGAAAATATCTGAAGGATGGGGGAGGGAGAAGCATCATTAGGTAACTCACAGTAAACAATAGAGGTGATTCTGTACCAGCAGTATGTGTTTGCATTTGAAATGCTAATGGGAGACTTAACAAAACCCCCAAAACCTGCTGTAAAATCTTTTATCTCACTGTTCCCCTGCTGTGTGAATGCAGAAGGAGCAGTGCAATTCAGTTATATCTGTCATGTGTATGATAGTAAAGGCAGATTTAGGGGACATCTGCTCCATAAGGCTCCTTACAGTCAGACTTAGCTCAGACCAAGCTTAACTCTTTAAACCTGCAGCACTGCAGCAGGAGTCATCCAGGAGACCAGACTGTGACTCTGAAAGGTCCAACTGTGGCCACATAAATCGTGATGATGACATTATTACCAACGGATTGCTGCGCATATACAACAAGTTGATATTGCCTTCTACCATGCAGTTAAAAAAAAACAAAAAAACATCCTGAACTTTATGTGTATAACTCAGTGAGGTACTATTGTGGCTTTCCTGTTTTCCCCAGCCAAACCTCTTATTTCTAACATTTACACCTAACATCTTCACATGTTTGAAAGCACAGCAGTTCCATCCAAGCATAAAACATTTTGATTCAAAATGCAAGTGAACTAAAGTTCCATTTTTCTCCTCAACAAGAAGGTGCAGCTGCATTAGTTTGTGAATCTTATGTTCAGTCTAGTAACCATTAGGACGTATGTATCCAGTTTCATAAATGCTGGTTTAAGTGATATTGTCTGGTATATTAACACTGTCTGAGCATCTGCCATGCTTAAGATTTTGTGACCCATCTTAGCACCATCTGTGAGGTGGGTTTAAATCAGCATGACTACAGCTTCTGTGTCTTAGCAAGTGAAGTCAAAGGGAATAAATTCAGTATTAGTTCTACATTCCTGACACATTACACCCACTGTGCCACCATGGACCTTACTGTAGCCACACTTTAACCCAGATCTCTTGTATGAGTCAATTTTGAACTCTGTGTTACTCAGAATTGGTGGAAGTACCCCCCCCCTGGTCTCCTAAACCTACAGCAGATATGCATTACACTAAATTTGCAGTACTGTGCATAAGTCTTAAAGCACCCCTTATCTTTATATTTTGCTAAGAAAATGGGAAATAGCTGCTGTGATTTATGGAAAAATGTACAATCGTACAGTACCAGTCAAACATTTGGACACACTCACCCATGCATTTAAGGCAAAAACTGAGTCTGAACAATTCTAACAATCTGGCATACCTCAGCCTTTTCTCTCTGTTTCACTTCCGTAAGACTGGCTTCTTGACAGCCACCCTTCAACTGAGATCATTACTGATGAGGCTTCAGTGAACAGTAGATGGATCAGCTGAAGGGCCAGACATTGAGATACTGCCCATGTGCTGTAAATTGTTTTTTTTTATAGGTCTGCCGCTTTTTTGGCTAACACCTCTTTGGGAATCATCTTGCTGGTGCAAGCATGCCATTTGTGATCTTTGGCTGTTTTCACAGATTCAGTGAAAGGAATGGGAACAAACAATGTGTTTTTGTGGCAGACTGCTATTAACAAAGTGCCTAAAGATATGATTTAAAATGGACTCTTTCCTAAGTTGTCTGTTGTGTGTAGACACAACACTGGTTCATCCCTTGGGTTAGGTGTTTTTTTTTTTTTAAAGCTTGAATGACGAGTGAAAAAGAAGCAGCCAATTGCCAAAGAAAAACTTTGAAAGACCTCCAGAAAGCTTAAGACCACTTAAAAAATGACAAGAATGTCTGGATCCTTGGAAGCAAAATATAAAGAAATGGGGGGTGATTCAAGACTTTTGCACAGTACTGTAAAGAGAAAGACGACAAATGAGAGCCAAAGTCTCTGTGTGCAGAGGCAGAGACCTGTTTGCCTCAATATGTTATCAAGTAAACATTATGTTCAGGCTTTGAATTGGCTGAGCTTGGCTAAGAGCACACGCGTTGTAAAAGATAAGTACATCAACCCAGCTACTGTACTTAAGTTCAATTATGAGTTACTTTGAGTATTTGTTGATATTTGTCTACACCTAAGAGCAAAATGTTGCACTATTTATTCCTTTACGTTCAATGTGACAGTCATCTACTACATATATATTCAACAGTATACAAAGTAAATAATCATACATCAATAGCATCAGAAAATGTAATTTTTTTCTATATTTTATTTTGTATTCTTCAATAAAATAAGTCATTGAAAATTTCATTGTACTTGTAGAACAATGAGCCTCTACTCTTAGGTTGAAATCTTATATCTGCCAGTCTTGGACGGTACACTGATTCCTCATGGCTGGGTATATACCATATGTGCTTTGCTAAATGTGTGCTCATGTCTGTGTGTGTGTGTGTGTGTGTGTGTGTGTGTGTGTGTGTGTGTCACCCTGGCAATGCCTTAAACCACGGGTGTTGCGCGGTAACCTGATATTTGTCGTAGCAACTCATGCACAGCCAGCCCTCCTCTTTATCTTCCTTCCAGCTCTCAGCACCCTGTAAGGGCATGGCAGTGTGTCTGGAGGAGCTGTGCATAGGGTTACCACCTTTCACACATGAAAATAAGGGACCCTCGCCACGGCTTCTCAGGGCCATTACCAACATTGTCCAAGTCGCCCGACTCACATTTTACGTTGCGTTTGTTTGTAAATGGGTGATCAAGAAAGCAATTAGTCATACATAAAATTTAATACTCTTTTAGCAATGAAGATTTTATTGTGAAAGATTGCTGCATATAAAGTGCTGTTAAATAAGGCTACATTACATGCAAATATATAACAAAGTGCAATGAAACACAACTCGCGTACAAGTTATTGCACAATTAACCTAGTAAATGATATACTGTATGATCTACCACATGACAGTAGCACTAGCACCTAATCTGATCTGTTTGTGTAGAGTGTGCAATAATGAACTATATGTAAATAAGTTGAGAACTTAATATAAGTCTTAAAGCTGGAGTATGTAACTTTTGTAACAATATGTTTTTATATATTTGTTGAAATTGTCACCATGTCGTGACGCGACAGCAGCAGCTTTAACGTGCATAACTGTTCTTGCTGCAGGGACTCTCTTTGTGAACCCTGGGGATGTTTTTACCTAAAGAGGAAAAACCCTCAGGAATGGAACTAATCATGGAGTTGCCTGATTTTATTGCTTTTTTACAAAAATATGTTGACAAAACCTTGGGACAAACTTTAACTGACCACAGATTTATAGTAAATGCTGCTAAAACCTTCAAGCTTTTAGCTTGACTTTGACTTTTCATTTTTTCTCCTTCATCTTTCTGATATATTTCATATTTTTAAAAGACTTTTAAACAGTTTTTATCAAATCACAGACTCTTGTCTTGCAACAAATGATTTTGTGGGTGCCTGCATATCATAAAATCACATAAATTACTAAATAAAAATCATAATATTTGTGCCAAAAATACCTCAGAGAATTAACCCCAGTTATGTTTTATGATTTTTTTTACAATTAATGTGCAATGGAATTTGCACCTTTTTTTTGCCAAAGTCTCAAGAATCAGAGGTTTACTGTTAATCTATTGGCATGATTTGTTCTTTCAATGGCCATCTATACGTATACCAATACTACTGTATTTTCAATTAATTATAATTCAGACTCAACATCCTAAACAATCAATCAAACCACAATAGTCCAAAGCACAATAGGAAACTGAAACAATAATAACATAATGTTCTGTACCATATCAGTCTCCGGAGATGACTGAGGTATGAAGAACCTGGCTTTTCTGACCTCTGATGTTTCTGCAGTGTTGCTCTCCTGGTCCATGCTGCCTTAGACAGCCCGCCGTGCGCACTCAGCATACTCGCCGACAAATGTTACAGTTTGCCTTAAACTCATCCCCGCTGACGCTGTTCAGCCATGGATGTGCGTCTTCCCAATCACGTCTGTATCTTTGCATACGTCTTCGTTTCTGCGGACGTGGTGGAGTGTCGGGTGTAGTAGCGGACATTTTTAAAAGGCCCGGGTGTGTGACGTCTGTCGCTAGGAAATAGTGACAGCAGCGCCAGCAGGTGATACCGGTCCGTGGCGGGACGGGGGGTCCTAAGAGGACTTAGTATATCCTGTATTTTATTCTGTGCTTAATTGTTACATTTAGTGTTGATGTGTGTGTGTGTGTGTGTGTGTGTGTGTGTGTGTGTGTGTGTGTGTGTGTGTGTGTGTGTGTGTGTGTGAGACAGAGATGAGTGTTGGACATTTTTGAAAATACGGAACAAACACTTAATTGCTAAATAAAGGACGATTCCGTATTTTACGGGACGGGTGGCAACCCTAGATGTGCATGTAGTCAGACACTTCATGAGCAGTACACACACCTTTTAGTCACCTTTAGGGTGAAATGCGCTTTCCGTCATAACAGGTGTCTAAAAAGATGCCGCCTCCAGGACTGCAGTCTGCCTCCTTAGTGTCAGTGTTTGACTGCTGCTTCCTGCTCTCCCTGCAGCACAACAAGGCAGCGGTGCAGGTTAAAGAGGACATGAAGAAGATAGTCCAGATGCCCATCCTGAGACCCAGGACGGTGGCAGCCAAGCACACCAAATTCTTTGGAGTGTCTCTGTTTGAGCTGCGAGAGCAGGGCCTGGTGGAGGATGGAGTGCCGCTGGTGGTACGGAGGATGGTGGAGCATCTCCGCAAGGACGGTGAGGCAATAAGAACACACTGAAGCAGAAGCGCAGTCATTGATTTTCTTTTGTAAAAATTATTTTTTCTTTGAGCTCTAGCTTAATACATTTAGGATCTCATGTTCAGAAGATGGTGCACATACATTTTTAAACTTTCACTGTCATTGTTTTTTTTTCTTTTGTTTGTTTTTGTTTTGTTTGCTTGTTTGTTGTTTTTTTGTATTGCATAATTTGCTCTGAATAAATTATACAGTTATAGGATAATCAGAAACTTTATCATGACAATCTATGCTCAGCATCTCTTGAGTCTGCTTAATATGAGATGCATAAGAAATAAACCAGAGGAGTGATTTAGCTGGGTTAAAGAAACTGAATGCAGTTCAAAAATAATTTGCAATAAAGCAAACTATGCTTGTTTGTTTTTATTTTATTTTCTGCCCATTTTATTCATTCATAACAGTCACAGCAAGTGCACTTTAATAGACTAACGAAATAACTTGAGTTAAGTGATTTCTTGTCATTGCATGCATTATTAATACATGCCACTTCACTCTTCACTTAGTTACATTACGTTAATACAGAGCTACAATGATTATTTCAATACTTTGCCATTTGGTTTTCCTGCAGACAAGAACAATCCAAAGTTGAATCGATTTCCAGAGTTTTAAAATCCCCAATTTTCCATTAGCATTCAAAAAACAAACACAGAAACTAGAGGAGCCTAAATAAAAAATGTTTTTCACTGAGAACAATTCAGAAAACCAGGTTGTTACAAAATAAATGAATTTTACCACAGGAATCCATCAGTGTTCTTTTACCTCAAATAATAGTCTTTCATTGACAAAAGATCAGTGCAGTCTTTAATGTAAGCCAACCTATTTCTCAAAAAAACGGCACAGCATGTATTAAAAATGAATCAACCATCACATGTAGTTAAGAATCAAAATTTTAAAATATACATTATGACCTACTTTATTTTCTGTAGTTCTTATGGTTGACCACTAGATGTCCCTACTAGAAAATGATATCGTTACTCAGGTCCAATATTTATTTGACTTTAGCTCCATGTGCAAACATTTGAGCGTGTATTTACACTTCAGACTATCTCATAACAATTTAAGGTAAGCATGGAGGGAAATAATTTAATTCCTTCTGTGCGCTGAGGACTCCACCTTTGAGGTTTCTTCCTCCACTAAAATGCCCCAGAGGTGAAATTTAATTTTAGTAAGTGGTGCTTACAGCAAGTCAATTCTTTTTTTTAAAAAATCTAATTCATTTATTTTTATTTTATTGTATTTTTAAAGGCTCTTGATAATCTAAATAAAGACAGCGACACTTGTTTCTGGATAGTAGTTACTGGGCAGAAAGTAGTTCCAAATAACTACTCCTATAAATTAATTACTATTTATCTACTATTTTGTCACCTTTTGTAGAAAAATTTTAGTTATTAGCCATTAAAATCAAAATCTCAACAAATGTATGACATACGTATTAATCTCTTAATAATATATATTTTTTATTTTAATTTGTGCAAACAAAATAATAAGTGTAGCAAAACATGGTTAGTAACACATAGAGACAGACCCGCTACTTTGAATTGTAGCGTCACTAACTAGCAATTAAATCAAAACAGGTATTAACTGAAATTTGAGTTGCTTATTTCATGTTTACAGCCCCCAGTGCTGCAAAGGTAAGGCTTCATAACAATGTGTCAGTAAATCTGCGTATTTTTTCGTTCATTTGCCTGAAAATAACCAATAAGTCAAGAATAAGTCATAATATAGTCTCAATGCAACAATTAGACTAATCAAAACACCTGTTATGCTAACACCATTAGCATCACAGCTGTATTCGCTGCAAACATTTAACTATTTAACACTAAAACGAGTTCACTACTACATCGTTTAAACAACCAGCTAACAGTGAGGTTGTTCTGCTTATTATGAAAGAATGAGTGGCAGTTAACAGTTATATTTTTATATTTTTGATGATGTTGTAAGAGGAAAAGCCTCAAGGTCACAAAAATGCCCTTTTTTATGGGTCAAATGAAAATCCAGACTTGATAGTAGTGCTACAGGACATAACAGTGTGTCAGAAAAATACCTGCAAGTCACAGTTACAATGCAGAACTACAAATGCTTTGATTTCCTCTGAGGATCGACTGACTTTACCAATATAAAGTAAGTCTGCTACCAAGGAAAAAATAAATAAAAAGATTTAGTAAAAAATATTTATATGTTTTGCAGCTTTCATTAAAAATATAATTATTAAAACAATCCTATTAAGGGCCTAACTTATTACTAACTTATAGCCTATTTCTTAGGCCCACCACATGTCTTAACTCTTTACTAAAACGTATTTCTGTATCTTTCCCTCTTCTCCAGCGCTGCATCGGGAAGGACTGTTCAGGGTAAACGGGAACTTCCGTGCTGTGGAGACCCTGAAGCAGCGTCTGGAGGGTGGTGAGGATGTGGACCTGCTCTCTGAGTCTGATTCCTTCACTGTAGCCAGCTTGCTCAAACAGTACCTCAGAGATCTGCCCGGGGGTCTAGTAGACTTGACAGTCCAGCAGGCACTGATACAGCACTATCAAGGTAAAATACCAACATGTGATCCTACCTTATGTGCTTATTTTTCAGTGGCTGTGTACTAAAATTATCCTAACACATGTAGTAGATCAGGTTTCTTTTCTTTTTTTGACTACCATCATGTGATCAAGTAGATATTATTGGATTTCTAATGTAATGGAGATCTGGGTCATGACTCTTGGATGATAAGCAAGACCATCTTTAGGCCATGAATTTTGCGATTAGCTACCCAGTCATCTACAGCAGGTGGTGCATTTATAGATGCTCTGTCTGTGTGTGTGTGTGTGTGTGTGTGTGTGTGTGTGTGTGTGTGTGTGCGCGCGCGTGCGCACACTGTTGTGCTTGTGAGAGTTGTGAGAGAGCGAGTGTGTGATATGAAGGCTGGCAGACCTCAGAGGTCATAAAAGGTAAAGTGAGTCATTTGCAGGAAAAGCATCTGTGATCATTCCCAGCTTCGTTGTTGGGTTTAAACTCTTTGATGAGAGTGTATAGTGTAACTGTTGCACTGGTTTTGCTTCCCTCATGAACATTGGCCTGCATTGTAAAGCTGCTCCTGGCGATAACTGCTGAATAAAATTATTTTTGCTGGCATTTGTTAATTTGTTTTGGTTTCCGCTAGGCATTTTTAATTAATTTATCTGGCCAAAATCCCAAACAGTTGGTGGTAAATCTTTCTAAATGCGAGGATTTTCTGCATTTTACATTTTAACATTATTACAAACTGAATAGCTTTCAGGATTCTTGTGGGTTTCAAAAATAACTTGCTACTGATTTCAGATTTATTTCAAAGAAATTAAGAGTGGTATTTGACTTTTTTCTAATTTAAAAAAGTAACATTTATAATTCTGTAAGCAAAACATTATATCTAAGAATTGAATAATAATTCATTGCAGCCCTAAACTTTGCCCTACAGTTGCTAGGAAAACAATGTTTTTGCAGTACAAAATTCTATTCTTATCTGGACATTTTAGGATTTGCAATGTTGATTGGCAGTTTAAGGGCATGTACATATATAACACTTTACCAGGACAAAAGTAACAAAGTCCTTAACAGTATAATATAAGGAAAAGGCATAGACACAACAACTAAAACATTAAAAATGGATAAAAATAAATAAAAGCAGCCTTGCATAGTTGGGTCTCAAACTTCTTCTTAAGTTTAATGGGAGTGAGTTCCACATCTTCATAAGCAGTTTCTTTTGGTTCTTAGCATGGATCAAGGCACTGCCGGGCAAGCAGTGGTCAGTAGACCTGAGGGACCTGCTAGTTACATACAGTATGGATGTAGATGCTTACTGATACAGGCGGGCATCTGAGCTCGAAGAGCTCTGAAAGTGATCACCCAAATTGTGAATTGAGTCCTAAACTTCATGGGGAGCCAGTGTAGAGAGGATCTAGTGAGAAGCCTCACAGCAGCATTCCAGACTGTTGGTAGGCGGTCCAGGGATCATTTGCTCAGGCGAAGGAATGTTGAACTGCAGTAATCAAACCGTGATGAAATAAACGCAAGTGTAATCATTTCTATTTGAGATTGAGACACACACATTGAGACGGGGTATGCTCCGCAGATGATAAAAACAGAATCATTCGAGACAGTTGGCATATTTCAACATCAAAACTGAACGCCAGATCAAAGGTGACATCCAGATTTCTAAATGCTGAGAGAACTAAAGATGAGATGGGTCCAAGATTCTCAATCACCATGGGCACAAATACTGATGCACAATCTTTGTATTGATGACTGGCTTCATGCAGCTAAAATAAGTTTAATTTTATATTTGTCTATATAATTTTTGTTATTTCTCTACTTTATAATATTTTATATATGTTGCAAATATTTTGACATTTACATGTTTATTTTTCCTCCTGCTAATTGCCTATTTTTGCAGCCACTGAAAGTTTTATCTAATTCTACAGAAGCAGCAATTTAGATGTCATGGAAAAGTATATGATAACCTACTGTACACAGTTAAATTTTTATGTACGCATGTATGCAATAACACATGTATCCTCAATCAGATCTTTATGTATAAAACCCAGACCCTAACTTGGTTAATTGAAGATCTTAAACACTATATAAATACCGACAAATAATACATTTTCTTTAAACCATAAAATACACCTATAATGTACATATAGTTGGACACATGCATACAGAATCTGAACTTTACCCAGCTGTAAAAGGAGCAGCTGTGAGAGATATAGGCGATTATTCCCCCTCTCCAAACTAAGACAGATGTACCCACATACCCACTTTCACACGCATGCATGCACATTCACATAGACCTACAGTACACACTCACAATGTTTGCGTCACTAAGTCATTTGGGATCAGCGGTCATATCCGTTTATCCAACTCTGACCCAATTATGTATCCCAAGTAAGAGCATCAACATATTTTCAGGCAGTAATGCTCAGGTATTACTAGTCACCATAACCCAAGTTTAGATATTATTGCAGAATGGTGGATGGAGCTATTACTGCCTCCGGAGATGTTCTGTAATAGTATTTATTATACTTGGAATTTTACTTTGGAGTTGTTACTTAATTACGTGCAAACAGACGTAAGCAGAAGACCTGTTAATGAAAAACTTAAAGCACAAGTTCATTATTAACTACTTTACTAAAGTTTGTTAGCCAGACATTTCAGAAACTATATGGGTTAAAGTTAAGAAAACATATTTTGACATCTTGTGTGTCTGTAGAGTATGGTGATGATTGCACCTGGTCAGATGTGAGACACCTTCTCCTGCAGCTTCCCGACATCCACCACAGTCTCCTGCGCTACCTCTGCCACTTCCTCACCCTCGTGGAGAGCAACCACAAGGACAACCGCATGACTGCCCTCAACCTTGCCACTGTGTTTGGGCCCAGCGTTTTCCAGTGAGTCAGACATTTCTTTAGGCTAGATGTGGTTAAACAGTCAAAATACACTCCTGTGCACCAATTCCAGCATCACTGCAGGTACTTCTTGCTGCCTTTTGATTTTTAAGCAAACACTGTGCAATAAAAACTGTTAGGCATTTACAAGTATCCAAAACATTATTATTATTGTTGTTTAGGGGAGCTTTTTTAACGAAAGAGGGAGTAATCAAAAGCAGTACAGTTAAAGGCAGGATAAACTCAAACAATATGCTGAAAGAGTCTAAAGTGCTTTTTAGAGCTGAAAGGTAACAACAATAATTGTAGTGCTGTAGGGCCTGGAGCCTATCCCAGCTGTCATAGGGTGAAAGGTGGGGTACACTCTGGACAGGTTGCCAGTTTATTGCAGGGCTAACACAGATAATCATTTATGCTCACATTAACACCTACTGCTAATTTAAAATGTGCATGTCTTAAAACTATGGGAGGAATCTGGAGTATCCAGAGAGAAAACAGCCTGAGAATGTGCAGACTTCACACAGAAAGGCCCTCCTTGCTGTGAGGCAGCACAGTGCTAGCCACTGCTCCTGCCATACCTGGTGCCTCATTTATAAAAATGTATTTATATTTATGCTTCAAATTAGACAATTTTATATTTCAAGACCAATTTCCAATAATGTCCCTAATGTGGGCCATAAAAGATGTTGAGAGTGAAAATGCTTATTTGACACATGTGCATGCCACACTGGAATACACCTACACAAACAACAGGAACATCACTTATGTCCTGTCTGAGGCAGCATTGCTTAGAGTGAGATGATGATGTCAAAATGATCTTTTGCTTTTTATAAATACCTTGTTATGCATAGTTTCCTGCTTTGTAGTTTGATTTATAAACAAAGCTTCTATCTTTGTCACATTTGCCTTACAAGTGAAAGATCCCTGGTTCAAGACCCAGTCCCAGCCTCATGGGGTCTAGTTTGTTCCTAGTGCCGCTCTCAAAGCCTTTATAAATGGTAATGTTGCATCAGAAAGGGCATCCAGTGTGAAGTCCAGTGCTTGGCCAGCAGGTGGCGTTGTAGCTTATTGAGTGAGAATAGAAGCAGATTGTCAGGAGAGCAAAAAAAAAAGTTATAGTTTAAAGATAAGAATTTAATGAATGATTATAAATTAATCTCATTTTAGTACCAAAAGTGTTTGGCACTGAGAGGACAACAAGATAATGCAGGCAGTAATATTTTTTTAAGAAAGCCAATCACTTTGACTTACCTGTGTGTCTAAAACACAAACACAAGGCACACGTTCAGCACAATGGTTCTCTGGCTCTTCTTGGTTGTGTTGCATGATGGATGATGGATTTAAATATCTAGGCTTCATAAAAGTTTCATGCATCCCAACCTTTATCTGTTTGCGGATGTGAAAATGTTCAGAAATAAATTATGCAGTATGTGGTCTCATATGCCTCTCTCAGGCTTCTGAGCTCAGTAGCTCTGTTCTCAAGTTTTGAATTTTCTGTTAGGCTTACCAGGCAGCCAGTTTTAAATCATACTTACATATTTCTCAACATGTAACTCCACTGGTCTCCAGGCTGGTAACCAGTGGGAATCTTCAGTAATAAATTGGTTTGTTGAGGCTGGGAATTCAATGGAAACTGAGATCAGAGAAACTGGTAGTGGTTCATATTGTACAGCCTGTTCTCTTTAACAAAGGCTGTGTGTGTCTGTGTCGGAAGTTATATAGTTAGACCTACAGATAGGCTGTATGAGATGTAGCCCAGCATACATCTCACACAACTGTAGTATCATACAAATTTGTTATAGAAGCTGGATTCAGCCTGACAAACTGGTGACTGGCTTTCCATTTCAGTGGCACGATTGCGGCTCAGTCATGTTTATTCAGTACAAATTCTCACTTTTATTGCTGCTGCTACAATTAGTCCACCCATGAATACAAGTTATCCATTTTGATTGTTTTTGTGTGAGCTGCCCAGTTTTGGAGATACTGGCTCTACAGATGTCTGCTTTCCCCTTAAATTTAATGAAAGTGAATGGCACCTGCCACAAATATCTCCGTCTTGAAAACCTCTGCTGCACTGTTTTGTTTTGTTTTTCTATAAATTCTAACCCAGTTACTCAACAAAAAAACCTTGTCATTTATGAGCAGTTTTATACAGGAAATATTTTTTTCTACCAAACTACACATCCATCTGTATTACTTTACAGAAACTGGTGAACATGGCATAATGTAAACATTAATAGCTTCCCCTGAACTGAACTGTAATGTTAGCTAGCTGCATTTTTTGGCTGGTGGATGAAGACAGTAAGCAGAAAATACACTCACCGGACACTTTATTAGGTATGCCTTGCTAATACTGGGTTGGACCCCCCCTTTTGCTATCAGAGCTGCATATCCATGATGTGAATCTCCCATTCCACCACATCTCAAAGGTACTCTATTGGATCTGGTGACTGTGGAGGCCATTTGAGCAGAGTGAACTCATTGAACTCACGGGTTTAAAAAAACAGTTTAGATAAATTGAGCTTTGTGACCTTGCACGTTATCCTGCTGGAAGCAGCCATCATAAAAGGATGGATACTAATAAGGGGCCCAAAGTATGCCAAGGAAATTATCCCCCACACCTTTACACCACCACCATCACCACCACCAGCCTGAACCATTGATACGAGGCAGGATGCTTGTTTGTTGTCATATTGTTTTTGCGAAGTTCTGACCCTGCCATCTGAACGTTACAGCATAAATTGAGATTCATTTGACTGTGAAACATTTATCCAATTTTCCATTGTCTAATTTTGGTTAGCCTTTGTGAATTGTAGCCTCCATTTCCTGTTCTTAGCTAACAGGCATAACACCTGGCGTGGTCTTCTGCTGCTGCTGCAGCCCATTTGCTTCAAAGTTTAAGACATGCTCTTCTGCATACCTTGGTTGTAATGAGGGAATATTTGAGTTACTCTTGCCTCCCTATCAACTCAAAGCAGTCTGCCCATTCTCCTCTGAGCTCTGGCATCAATAAGGCATTTTCACCCAGAGAACTGCAATAGAGTTTGTGGATTTTTGGAGGGAGCTCCTATGGGTGACCTTTAAAGATTTTTTTTTTTCCTCCAGCGTGGCTCCTGGTTTTGAAGCACTGAAAGACCAAAACATCTGTAACAAGATCATGGTCAAGCTCATCCAGAACTCCAGCAATATCTTTGAGGTTAACACAGACAGAGGCAAAGAGGACTGCACGAAAGAAGAGTCATCGTTTATCACTGCCAAGGTGTGGTATACTCACTGAAGTGCCAAAGACTAATGTTTATGTGAAATAGATCACTGTTTACATGAAATAAATCAGTGTTGATGGTCGGGACAATGTTTTGCAGTTTGGTAAGAGAACTTAGTGAATCACATGTTGTACCCATGCACTTTAAACAGTATGACATCATATATGACATCATCTTCTGTCCGGCCACCTGGATGATTGATGGCTTAGAAAAGCAGACTTAGATATTGTCAAGGCAAAAATTATTTAAGTATTGATCTTATATCACAGCCTTCTCAACAGGTGGCCATTTTCAGTCCTTGGTTGTTGTTATCTGTTTTCTGCTTTGATGACTGATGTCTATTGATTGGCTGGGTCTGCTGGTTTTGACCTTGGTTTGCATCATGTTGCTGTATTTGTTAATACCTCAAGTACGGCTGTTCTTAAGGCATCCATCATGAATGAATTGAAGATTGGCAATATATTTAGGTAATGGTTTCAGATTTACTTTTATTATCATTTCATTTGTTTTTGAGACACACATACAGAGCTTTACAAATTTATTAGACCACCACCCAGTGTAAGGTTTATGCCACAGCTGCCCTAAGTTTAAAAAAAAAAAAGTTTTAGCAGTTGAAAATTGTTCTTGATTAATTTCTTACTTCTCAGAGAAGTCCAGTGTGTCTTCTCGAATTTGGATATAAAAGAATGAATTCAGCTTCTTATTTGCCTAATAAGCAACTACAAGTTTTAGAATTTTTACATCTACCAACCAATAGCTGTGGTTCCTTGTTTTTATGATGGGTGATTTAATAAAAGCACTGTTCAGGCATGTAGACAGTTGTAGAGATATCAGATTTCCAAAAGTCAGTGTCAAAAGCCTCTATTTTAAGTTATGTTTCAAATTCTCAGCAACAATGGAGTTTTTCCTGACTTTAAATGCTTCATGTTATGTAAGAACATTTTCTTAATCATATGTTTGTCAACATGAAAGTAATTTTCACCCAAAGAAACTGCATATGAATGCAGTAAAAAAAAAAAACTCTATCCACCTTAATTAGCGTGCTATATTATTTATTTATTTAAAGAAGCAATTACCATTTCAGTCGCGTAAAGAAGGCTACAGAATATTTAGTGCAGATCATCTTTGTTTATCACTATCTCATAATTGGCAGAATTCAGAAACCAGTCATTTTTTATCTCAGTGTGCAGACATCAGCAGTGTCTCGATTGTGATTAATGCCTGTGACAGGCAATGACAGCGAGATCTCTCTCTTGTTTTGACCTCTAGCCTCTTCTTTCATAGTACTCTCCTACCATTTTTTACACCATTAAACCCGGGATCTGTTACCCATGTAACGTAACGCTTACAATGAGAAAATTTTTTTTTATAGATTACCGATTAAATGCAATTAAATGAATTCTAAAGGTCCAGATCACTAGTAACACTAAAATTAAATCTGTAAAGACTTTAAAGATATGGTGTCCTTTTTTTGCGATATCATCATCCGGTCACAAGTGTTTGTGCTGTGTTGTGAATTCCTTTAAGGGCATTGCCACCTGAGACCATGATGACCAGTGGGAAATCCCTCACCCAGAAAAGATTGTATAACACACAAACATGCACATATACACAAAAACACTAACACATACTCAAGCACACATGGCCTGCGGAGGCATCCTACCTCCTGACCGTCCTTGTAATGCCTGTGAGCATAGCACACATGATCGTTCGTTTTGCCTTTACTTCCAGTTGTAAAATGCAGACCAACAGGACAGGTGTTTTTGTGACTGTATGTGTTTGATGAGGCATGTTGTTTAAATCAATTCATATATATATATATATATATATACATATATATATATATATATATACATATATATGTATATATATGTATACATATATATATATATGTATGTATATGTATATATGTATATGTTTGTGTGTGTATATATATATATATATATATATGTGTATATGTGTGTGTGTGTATATATATATATATATATATATATATATATATATATATATATATATTTATGTATATGTATATATATGTATATGTATATATATGTATATATACATATATGTATCTATGTATGTGTGTGTGTATATATATGTATGTGTACATATATATGTATCTATGTATGTGTGTGTATGTATATATATATATATATATGTGTGTGTGTGTGTGTATGTGTGTGTGTGTGTATGTGTGTATGTATATATATATATATATATATATATATATATATATATATATATATATATATATATATGTGTGTGTGTGTGTGTAAGATTCTGGTTTAGTGTAAGAACTGAAGAACAAAGCTTCTCAGTCGCTATTAAACATATGTTACCTGTTTATGTATATATGTAAGATGTGTATTACAAATGCGGCTCTCCTTTGTCCTCCTCAGGACACTCATGTGTCACATGCAGACACAAAGAATCAATCCAGCCGTCTTGATGCGAAGACACCCACCCCACTTCCCAGGATGAAAGTATGTGCTTAGCTTTTTAGTAGCGTGCCTGCGTGTTTGTGTCTTTGTTTATGTATTAATTCATACCTGTTATGGAACGCTTCTCCCATCAAGTTCATTCAGTGTGAAGCATGTGTGTTTTTGTTTATGCCTGGTGTTCCCAGGTCAGCCTTGTAAGAGCCCTTTAAATTCCCTTACACAGTCCTTTTTGGAACAACAATATAATCTGTGTGACGCAGTTAACATAACATGGGCATGTTTTGGAAAAGCTGTTTTCTAATGCTATTTTTGTGTGTGTGTCTGTGTGGGTTTCTGTCAGCTAACTTGTGTATACCACCACTTGTGTATCATTTCCTGCCACTCAGTAAAGTGGACAATGACCTTTTTAATAGTTTAAGTATTGTACAGTTAAAAATTGCTGATAATTTATCATTTGTTCATAGGATAATTAAAAAAGCAGTTATCAGATTACCTTTATTCACTTACTTTTGTTGAAATTGTGACCTAGTTAAACCCAAATTTAAAGATATGAATCTTTATTTTTCCATAGTGCAGCAAAACAATGACTCGTATAGAAATGTGCTCATGTTATTACACATTTTACAATACTACCCACAATACCACCCACTGGAGTAATGAGTTTTATGATGCACCCTAAAATTATTTTAGTCACTCAATTTTCTTTTGTTATTTATTTTGTTGTTCGTCCTGTGGTATATGTTCAAATGTTTGTCTGAAGTTATTCAGGTAATTTTACTGTGTGCTGTGAATCTCACTGCCTGCCATTATCTATCTCTACGTTTTTCAAGTCTGGCCACCTAAACCAACTGGGAAATGCAGAACTTCAGAGGAAATCTTGCACTAATGCTCCAAAGGCAAAAACAAGGAAAAAGAAGGTACTGAAAATAACCACATGCCATTATGATTATGGCACTGTTCTTCTGACTTACTAGTTTATTACATTTTATTTCTCACCTTTGCCAGTAAATACTTGGTGGTTTCTTATCTGCTGTATTGCCTCAGTAATGATTAGCCTGAAGTAATCTCAGACCTTCTGTGATGACTAAGACCCTCTGCTTGGTCACATGACGTGATTTGATAAAGACATTTTGGTACAGGAAACAACAGCATGCTTATATGCAGAGAGAGAAAAACACTGGCTATGGTATGCTCTTACGACTGTGCTGTTAGTACAGATGAGCCTCGTCACTGAAAAAGGCATTTGGCTATTGACTGTAGGTCAATTAAAGCCTGGAAAATTCCTGTCTGTGCACATGTTTTAGAAACTGTGCTCAGGAATAATTTATATAAGCCGAAAACTAGATTGGAAAGATGCATTTGTAAAGTAAATATCAAGCTTGAAACTCCTCCTTTAATGCCTTAAATTGCAAAATGAGCTGTATTTAAGTTTGTATTATTTAGTGTTTTGTCATATATACAGTTCGTTGTTTAGTAGTTTCCTGAACGTTGGTTTCAGCTTTCAGACACACCAAAATTATCTTTCTGTGGTTTGTTTTGAAGGCTCTGATGCCAGAAACAGGTTATTCATATCAAGGCTAGTGTCACTGTGAAGATAAAAGAAATGCTGATGATAGAAAATTAAGCTCAGAAGGGTACAAACATCTGCTGATGAAGGATGTTTGCTTCCATCAATAGTCTGAAGGATATTTTTGCTTTTTAGCAGAACTTGTGTATAAACTTCAGAATACCTTCATCTCTGACCTCAAACTGTATGTGTGCAAGCGCACAGCTAAGCATCAAGTTAAACACACTTCCAATGAAGGTTAATATCAGCTCATTGCCTTCAAGGTTTCCACTGCATGTGAAAATAGAACATGTGAACATAAAGCAGACAGTAAATTCTGCTTGTGATTGTGATTACATGTGAGACAACAGTGAGAAATGTGTAAGGATTTGGATAAAAGTTTTATAAACATTAGTTAGAAACTGTTAGAACTAGTTAGAAACACATACGTGCGTACGTGCTAAAGCGATCTCTGGCATCCTCCCCGTCTGAACTTTTGCCCACTGTGGTTTTGTTTTGAGTGGCAATTGGCTTTGGCACACAGACCTGGCAACCCTGATTGTCATTAAAAGAGCAGGTACTTCTGTCAAATGCAGCACAGTAATAATGTAGTAAACAGTTGTGTAGTGTCCACAAGATTAACTAAAGATAAAAAGAATAAACATTATGACACCCCTAAACTTTATACCTGCAGTTAAACAGTTATTTTGTCTGTTGTGTCAGCAACAAGTTGCCTCAGGATAGCTAGCATAATAGCTAGTTTGGTTAAATTCTTAAAACAAAAACAGATTTCATACAGCTGTAATAAACCTATACATATGTTTCTAACATGAGGAATAGTTAGGAATAGATGCAGGTCTATGTTTTCTTGGACACAAAACATGATGGATGGAGCAATGTCAGCATTGGAGGAAGTATTCAAATCCTTTACATAAGTGAAAATATTCTGTTGCAAGTCGCATTGAAAACACCGAGTAAAATTATAACAAGGAAAATGTACTCAGCTCAGAAAGAATAGTCCCCATTACTCATGAATTATTCAGGAGTTTACTGTTTGTGCTTTCTGAAATAAAATCTGAGTATTCTGTAGAAGAATGCAACTAGTGATTTTTACTGAAGAGCAGGGAGAACTGTCAAATGTTTCACATCTTTGAATGAAAGATAAATTAAGCAATATCAAAATACAATTTTCTGTAAACAAAGTAATCACTCCAGCTGTACTTGTATGCACTGTTGGCTTGTTTGAATTTTTTTGTATTTATTGTTTCTAATAGAATTATTTAAATGCCAGGTAATGGAGAATGGAGTAAAAACTGCAGTATTTTCCTTTGAGAGCTAATGGAATAGAAGTAGAATTTCATGAAGATAGTTCTCAAGTAGAGTACATGCCTCTCCAATTTGCACTTAAATAAATGCACTTAGATACTTTCCACCACTAGAAACAGCTGTATAGCTTTCCCAGTGGTGGTTGCTACTAGCAACAGCATGTTCGAAAGAAACGTTCGACCATCAGCAGCCATCTAGTGACGTCTTTTGCTTAGGAGCTTTTGAAACACTGAACCCATCAACCTGAATGTCCCACTGCTGAGTGCCACAGCAAAAACTTAGAGTCTCATGTTCCTAGAAATCCTAGCGTCCTCCTGAAATTAAAATGGTGTTCACAGAGAAAGGACTGACCTTAAGAATTTATCAAGTGCTTCACGGTCACTTTAAATATTAACTTTTATTGCTATAGTTTTCAGAGACTCACGTTCCTCATAAAGTAGCTGGGGTTTGACTTCTTTACTACTAAAGAAAATATTGAAAGTGTGTGTGTGTGTTTTTTTTTAAAATGGTCATCACTCACACATTTCTACCAGAACTACACCAGGTGCTGTGGCACTCTAAGGACAAAGTCTTGTCAGTCTATAAAGTGCTGTATTTATTAGCCTCAGGTTAGGTAAAATCATGGTGATCAAATAAAGTCATGGTTATAATCCTAGGGTGAGGTCTAGTTGTAAGAGAAAAACACACCCACTTAAATTTGAGAGCTCTAAATATGCCTGCTGCATCATTTAGATTTATAATACACCTCTCATTAAACTGAGGGGGCCTTGTGTTTTGTTTGACCTACACATTTATGCCCATGCATGATCTTTGGACTGTAAAACAAACAGTTGTTACAGGCAGATTATTACTTATTTCCTGTTGCTGAGTAAATATCACACTACAAAAAAAAAGACCTATCACTGGAAAATCACAGTAACACTTGAGTATTTTTTTAAAAAAAATTCAAATGGTAGTTTTTCTTTCTTTTGGAGCACAAATGCTTAGATAAAGAACCACTATTTACAAATGAATATGAAATGATTGTGGTGGTTGTGTAAGCAAGAACAGGTATGGATCAGGTTGCACCAGTAAGTGAATGGAGTTCATTGTGGCCATCCACAGCTTCCTTTATATTGGAGCAGGTTAACTGAGAGAAAGCACACCAGAGTAAAACATTAAGTTCTGAATTTTTTATTTGACTTCATTTGCAGTGTTTTGAGATTTTACTAACAAATTATAAGTTAATCCTTGATTTATAAACCAGGTCATATCCTCATTTGGGCATGTCACAATTTTTGCCACCTGGCCTATTTAGCTCCTGATTGTCGTTCTCAATGCATAGGAGTGGAGTAGGACAGGTTTTTAGTTCTCTGTTTGAGTTTGTATGACTGTATCTGACACCTGTGTGTATTGAGAAGTATGATGTGATTTCATATTATCTTCTCGCTAAAACCTTGGTCACGTAGGCCTAGAGGCCAACTGGTGACCCCCTGGCCACCTTGGGTCATTAGAGAAAAGTGTACAGTGGCTACAGAAAGTATTCAGAGCCCTTTAAATTTTTCACTCTTTGTTTCATTGCAGCCGTTAGCTAAAATCAAAAAGTTGATTTTATTTCTCATTAATGTACACTCAGCACCCAATCTTGACAGAAAAAAACAGAAATGTAGAAATTTTTGCAAATTTATTAAAAAAGAAAAACTGAAATATCACATGGTCATAAGTATTCAGACCCTTTGCTCAGTATTGAGTAGAAGCACCCTTTTGACCTAGTACAGCCACGAGTCTTCTTGGGAATGATGCAACAAGTTTTTCGGGCAGACACGCCACATTCCCAACATATCTTCAATCCAATATCATCAATCCAGTCTGTTAAAACTGGTATAAACTAGATTTTTGGTGGGTGCAAAACCTGATGATATTAAGTTGTTTGAATTCAAACACATAATTACAATAAGAGAGACCATTAAAAAAGTACAGTGTACTCAGAATTGATAAGCAATGTAGCAAAATGACAGCTGTTTAAGTAATATAAACTCAGTGTATCACGTGTCTGCGTGGGTTTCCTCCCACAGTCCAAAGACATGCAGTTACTGGGGTTAGGTTAATTGGTCATTCTAAATTGCCCGTAGGTGTGAATGGTTGTCTGTCTTTCTCTGTGTTGGCCCTCCGACAGGCTGGCAACCCCCCCCCCCCCGCGCGCGAACCTGAAGGGGATGGATGGAAAATAATATGTTTAATAAAAATGTTTGTAAATATTTAATTTACCCAGCTTGATTGATTAAAAGACAGATTTTTGATTTTAAGAACTATAAAAGATAAATTAGAACATACAATTTATTTCAACTAATGCTTTGTTACTTAAAAATTTTAAGGCAACGAGTTAGCTTGGATTTTTAATGTAGATTCAACTTATCCGGGTTTACAGTGCATGGTTGCCAGGTAGTCAGTGACTGGTCTCTAGGCCTCTGTGACTTTGGTAGTCAATTTCACAGCAACAGCCAGCAACTTATCACTATGGACATTGTTTAGTACTAATGAAAACATTAAACAGAAACATTAAAGGCATCTTTTTATCCAAAGAAAGTCCATTATCACAACACCCGTTTCTACCATGACATCTCCCCAGAGTGTGATGAAATATCCTTCAACCCTTTGCTAAAAATAAGTTGTTGTTCACATTTATTTTCCCTGTTTCCTCCCCTGTGGTTTTCTGTGAACAACTGATGTAGCTGAATCAATCACAAAGCTCCGAGGGGCAAAATCCATACCAGGTCTAGCTAAAGAAGTTTGTGCAACTAATAATGTTCCCAATGATCCACCCATTAAGTGCATCAGTGACTAAATGTCTAAATGGGGGCTGCATCCATAGATTATTGTAGAGCCCATTAAGTTAAACCCCGAAATGGAAATGTTCCATTTATAATTGCTGTAAAGACAAAAAAGCCTTTTAATTCAGCTGAGAGATGTTTATCTACAGACGAGCCCATTTTGGCGTTGGATATTTCTGGCCATTATTGATAGTTAAGCAGCTAGTGTCAGACCCATTTCATACTCTGCTCGCCACAGCCACCCAGCTATTCAGCTTCAGTGTACATGAGCAGTGAGTGCTCTGACATAAACAAGAAAAAAGCTCTTTGACACGTTTCTCTTAGGTTTACTTGGTTGTGACTCAGAAATGAAAAAGGGTAGTTTTCAGAATGTGGCTGTAATTAGGTTAAGGTTCTTTTCCTATACAACAGTCGGTGGCTCACGCTGTTTGTACCCTCTCAGAGTCAGTGCGGTAAGATGAATATTACAGATTTATAAGCTAGCCATTTTTTCCTCTAACCTCTTTCAGAAGATCCTCGAGTGCATGCTTTATAGTATCATGAGCAAAGGTTGCGTGTGTTTCTATGTGTTTGATTGCATGTAAATGTTACCAGCAGCCTCAGTATCAGTTGCCTCCCATTCTATCTCATTTTTCCTCTCATGAGACTGACCTTTCTCTGTCTCTTCCAAACAGGTGAGGAAAGGGAAGAGCGACGGCATGACTCAAGTGGTCCAGCCCAGCCTTTCTTCTGGGGTGCAACACCATCCAAGACCTTTCTCCATACCAATAGTTTTGCCCCTGACCTCAGAGCTAAGGAGCCCCAGCGCAGAGGCAATGGAAACTACACCAGTGTCGTGCCAAGACACCTCAGACACTGCCTCACATGTCGACCGCCAAGACATCAGTCCCTTTGACAGTATGGAGGGCCTCAGCAGGTGAGTGTGTCTGATGTATCATCTTCATTTAAAAAGAAAAAAAATTGTCTTGCCTATGTGCATTTTATTTTTAAAGTGTTATTAGTGAATTGGGATTTTCAAATAAATATTTTAAGTGTATCAGCATTGAAAAAAGGTCCGTTCTGAGAAATGTGGTTATCCACTCCAGTTTACTGCAGTTTTATGATTTTATTAGCATCACAGTATTATCTGCATGATGGTGTGAAATCATGTAGCACAAAACAAGACTTCACTGTTACATACCTACGTAACATTAAATGCTACTTAAGGGAGTGGAATATGAAAGAGTGGCTCTATTAATGGTAAATAGTTTATGGCCACTATATACATACGTGATATGCTGTTAACCAACGGACCTGCAGCCTGAGCCCAGTGGTAATTTTCATTTGGTATGCAGACTAGCCTATTACAAGAAGCTGAAACTGGAAACCCATTGGTATTAAGTGCCCTCAGTCCTGGAATAGCAAGGCTGCAGCTGTGTCTGTTGTTGAGGTACCCGCCGCTTCAGCTTGAAGCTTAGTGTAGCCCCACCCTTTACTGAACTGCACTCTTTGGCTGAAAATCACTACAATACCGATTAAAACCTTTTTTAAGCATGCTCTTGTATATCCTCCCAGTTTTTCTCTTTATTTAGTTGCAAATAAAAACTGCAGAGTATAATGTGAAATAAAGCATGTGACAATACTGTATGATGCTAAAGTATTTGGATACAAAAAGGTGACACTGTTTTGGCTTCTACGCCATGACATTTACTATAACATTAATCAGCAGCTAAAACTTGTCATCACAAGATCCATTTACACATTACTTAAAGGTTTAGTATGACACGCAAACATAAACAGTCATGCATCCTATGAATGTACAGTGCTGTGAAAAAGTATTTGCCCCCTTCCTGGTTTCTGTTCTTTTTGTCACACTTAACATGTTTCAGATCATCAAACAAATTTTAACATTAGACAAAGACAACCCGAGTAAATGTGTAATAGAGAGAGCAAGAGTGAGGGAGAGCAGTACTGCACAAGTTTCCATAAGCCAAGATATTGCACTCTAACCCAATTACTGGTACACAAATCCCCTGAATACATTAAAATCATTCTAGGTGGCAAGACCTTTTCTGATTCTTGCCACCTTGGGAGGGAGTAAATCTTCAGGTGGAAATCCCCCACACCCTAAAATGCTCCTGGTCTAGTTGCATCTGGTGGCTGGTTTAGAGACAGCATGTCTGTAATGTGCATCAGCAATCTGAACTCAGTGGTATTTAGTAGTAGGCTCATGCGATGTGCCAAAGACTTAAATTACTTTACCATATAGTACTTTCTAGTAGTACTAACTGCACTGTGGTGTTTTTAAGTGTTTAAAGATAATGAATTTCATCTGATTTAGTGAACAAATATTCATAGCTAACAAAATTATGATTTTACACATGTAGAAATCTGTGTTGTCATTTCCACTCTCACTTTCTGTAGGTATGTGTCAGAGAAATCCACATCAACATAGTGCAACATATACTGCAACATATACTGCACCTAAAATGTATGACAACAACCTGATTCACTGGATAAGCCACTCTAGCCAGCATTGCAGTGTCATGAAAACTTATGCTCCTTGCATTGCATAGTTGCACATTGGGGATGCATACTGGCTTTTGTGTGGAGTTGCCATGGTTCACTGAATATCATGATGTAACTGCTGAGATTCTTAGAAGCCTGTTGGAAAAAGGTGGAGAGAGGAACATTGCAGTGTGCTGTGAAAGCAGGTTCCCTGTAGCTTAGCAGTATTATTGGCTGCCTGTCAGGAGGTCCCATCCATCAGCCTGAGCGTCAGACAGCTGTATTTGTAGTGAGAAGCTGCTGGCCAGATCAAACTGGTTTTCCCAACAAACTGAATACTGATATGGGACTGTGACCTTTAACTGCGCTTAGATTTTATATGGGTGGAAATTGGCAGAAAGATTGCCATAATATGTACGAGTCAAAGGTAGCCACATTTGTTAGAAGGTATTTATTCATCCAGTAATTTGGTTATAAATGCCAAAGATTTTGCTCATTGTGGATTACCAGGCATGAGGATTTGCTGCCTTCATCTGAGTATGTTTGGATATTGAATTGTAATTGAAATGTATAGATATCCCTTGGAGCGCTGATCTATTTTGTGCTTGTCAAACTTTTTGTTTTAATGTGTAATTTAATTGTGTAATGATTATCAAAAATAACACAGAACAAGGGGCATGTAATAACTAACGACTGTCCTATTTCACTTATAAACTTTCCATCTGCACTGAGGCTCTATTTTGTCTTCATAGTGTATTAAATATGTACTGAATATAAAGCAAAACATGGTCAAAATGAAGTTTGTGCATTCAGGGGGAGTGGTGCTGCATTTTACTTTATGTTTGCAGTACCCACTCAAACAATAGGTTTACGTAATTTACTTGTAAGATTAGCAATGCAAAACACAGTAATGGCGCCTCCAAAACAATGTTATTGAAAATGTTCACATCTGAATCGTACCTCTCCCAGCACCGTTTTTGTGTGTAATAGAGATCCTTTGGAAAAAGTAAAGCAGGTGAAAGGTAAAAAAAAAAAAAAATTATTGGAAGATTGTTTAAGTGAACAGCATCTGCTAAGCTGGCAACGTTTTTTTTTTACACATTTTGAAAAATGTTGAAAAAGTGGAGCTTGTCCAGATTAGTTGTTTTCCGCTCACCCCAAAGGGATCAGGCCTTGTCGGAGTATGCCTACAAAAGCTTCTTGTTATCCCCTCAGTAAGGTAGTGGGTAAGCAGGATTTCCGCTTTTTTCTTTTGCAATTCACAGCAGCAGTGACAGCACGCACTATTTTAATACGCTTGCCAGACTGTGTAACACTGGTTAAGAACATGGGGATGTGGGGGAGGAAAAAAAATTCACCCTTAAAGCTGCAAAAGAATTTGGAAAAGTTATGTAGTAAAGTGCTCCTCCACTAAAACTATATACACATTTTCCGTACATTGGGCAATTTGAGAAGACTTTTGAAGTTCAATAAACTTTGGCCCAATTTGATTCTGCTTGACTTGAAACCTAAATCCTTTGTTTTGAACTTGTTGATGTGCTGCCCGGATGGCCAAAGTGGTCCGCCCTCACGTCAACATGCCGGCCACTTACTGTAAGTCACATGCAGGAACATCACGTAGCAAAGCAGCAGAGTACTAAATATTCAGTGAATCTGATCCACCATAACATGTGGAAGCCACTGACTGCTTGTTTCAGTTTCATGTCACATAGTTCCTTCTATATCTAACAACATCAGTGAAACAATATTTAGACACAGAAACATTTAATTATGTTTGCTCAGTTTGGCTTCTTCTGGGCTTTAAATATTTCAACCTAAGGATAGGCAACTTCTGCTGGAGAAATTAGTGTTGGGGTCATCACTCCAAAAAACAAATGTTTTACACAGTACTAGTTGCTTTTAAATAAAGTATTGATTTATTTTACTTATTTACTTCCTATAGAATAATATATACTATTTACTGCATTACTTTCATGTTGTTATGCAACATCACCTGCAGTGTATTGTCAGGTAACTGCAAGTTAAGTTGCGCCCACAAAGGAAGCGATTCACTTATTTCACATCGCTCTGAAGCTGCCAGTTGGTCACTAGCCAACATTTCAGGCTCCGGTTGTCTAGGTAACCCTCTAATGCATTTACTACACTTCAGTTGTTCGCCTCAAAGTCGAGAAACATTTATCTTGGGAACTGCCCACTTTATATCGCCAGTTGATATTTCGCTCGTAGTCACGTGAAGTTGTCAAAATTCATTCTCTTCCTACGGTCGCTGGTCATCACATCACTACAAATTGATCCCTGTGTAGGTGCATCTCTAAAAATGTAACATTAAACATGCAAATATCTGCACAAGGAGGACACATACACAGGATCTTTAATTTCACTGTCACATTATGAATGAATGAATAATGAATGAATGATACTTTATTGATCCCACAATGGGGAAATTACAGAAATTCCTTTGTATAATAAATTCAAAATAATGTGGATATTAAACCACTCTGTACACTGTAGAGTGCTCTGCCATGTTTGTTTTTCTTCCTGATTTATTATTATTATTATTATTATTATTATTATTGCTATGTTTTTTGGTTGTTGGGGGGGGGGGTGGCAGACTTTTACATGACTTTTCATGCACATTTCTGTACCTGATTTTTTTTATTTTTATTTATTTCTTCCTTTTCATTATGTACACAATTGAAGAACTTAAGTGTCACACATGCCATTATTATTTAGTTAGTAAATTTTTTTTGTCAAATGTTTGTTTGTAGTGGCTGTGACTAAGATGGCAGAGGAGGTTAGAAGTTGGATATTCAGCCCCTTTAAATGCCCAAGCGAGCTTGGGGCAAGATGGCGAACTCCGAGTTTAACCCCGAGGCCTAACTCAGAGACTGTGTGTGTGTGTGTGTGTGTGTGTGTGTGAATGGCTGGATGAGAAACATTGTACACACTGCTAAGCTCAAAGGTCCTGTATTTGTTCAGACTAAATGAATTACTGTGGTTGATTACTTATGAAAAGTAGTTGCTCATTTTTCTCCCTGATGCCTATGAGTCATAGAAACATTAACTAAAATAAAGTAAACGCCTGCCCTTGTTTTCAGGTACTGGATAACAAATATTTTATGAAGCAGTTGCAGTGTCAAAGCTTCTACTATTACTCTGCTGTACCTGGCTTGTCAGCATTTTCAAACCAAACCTTTTGCCCAAATGTTGTGTAGATTTAAATAGAAAGCACTAGAAGAGTTGCTTGGACAGCTGTTCCCTTCTCACAGAAGCATCCAAATAAAGTCTTAATGGTGTTGTAAAAAGTAATGATAGGTCACCCAGTATTTTATTGTGAAAATATTACTCTTTGTCTCGCTAATTTTCTGAAAATTGCAGATTAATTTGCAAAGTTAATGAATCATGGCGTCGGTCTCAAGAGCTTGAAAAAGGGTGACTGGACTTCTTTAAGTTTTTGAAGACATTTCACCTCTCATACAAGAAGCTTGTATGAATTCTAAAACCAAAAGCTGGAGAGTCCCAGGTATTTAAACCCCAGTGGGTGTTTTCCCTTTGGAGCTGATTGTTGACCCACTATTAATCATGTGCATCATCACATGAGCCAAGGTGTGAAAAAAGGTGTGGGTCATTACCATCAGGGGTTTTGGGTGAAACCACTGTAAGACCGAGCCTCACCCTATCATGTGATCTATTGAGGTCACAGTGGACATAAATGACCTCTTACTCCTCTTTTAAACCAGCTGTCGTCCCGGTCCAAAATGTGAAGTTGGTGTCCTCCTTTATCCTTTAGGTGCAGAAGTTGAGTCTTGTCCTGTCGAGGTGGCTCTTCTATGTTGTGTCATGCATTTGTGGAGTGGTTGTTTGATTTCTCCAGTATAGAGGTCCGAGCCCTCCTTGATGCACTGCACACCATATACTATGTTGCTTAGTTTGTGTTTGGGAGTTTTGCTTTTACAGTGAACCAGTTTTTGTCTTAGGGTGTAACTGGGTCTGAAGAATACAGTACTGGGATGTCATGCTTGGAGAAATTCTTCTTCGAGTTTCTCTGACAAATCTCCTACATGAGGGATGACAATGTTGTTCCGTTTGTTGTTCTCTTTCTCGCTAGTTGGTGTCTGACCTTCTTTTCTGTGCATTTTGCAGATTTGATAAAAGGGATAATCGCATGTTTTAATAGCTTTTTTTGAAATGTGTGTAGTTTATGTCCTAGTGAGTGGTAGGTACTGGTCTGTGTTTGTGGGCTCCTGATAAACTTCAGTGTTCAAACTTTCATCTTCCTCAGTAAGCACTGAAGAGAGGATGAGAGGGGGAATGTCTTCAAAAACTTTAAGTCCAGTTGCCTTTTTTTCAAAATCTTGACATTATTATGACCTGGAGGTCTGAAAACCTACACAGAAAATCACAGCATCAGTTTTATTTATTTAAAAGGTCTTATGTTAAATGTAATGAACATACAGTATGTAAAAGATAGCACATCAGCACTTTGATTTATTAAAGTTTTGACATGGCAACAGTTTACACTTTTGTTGCAGTGTTTTTTTTTTTTACCTTTCCTTGTTTCAGATAATAAAGAATTGAGCTCTGCTTAGGCAAACAAAACTAGGCGATTGTGAAATTTTCAACCAGGATATAAAAAAGTTAAGCAATCCCAATATTAGTGCCAAGACTGAGTTCCTCTTATTGTTGCATAATTTCATCATGTGTTTCTGGCATACATGAGACGGCAGCAGCAGCACAGCCTATATTCCAGAGCAGAGCGTAGTTGTCTTGGTTCATAATAATTACCTGAGACATGATTCACAAAGGCACTGATCTGTAGCATTGCATGGCTTTTATTCTGTAGACAAAAGCCAGTTTTGAGCATGTACTTTTTTAGCTGCAGTAAAATCTACTGTTGTGGGTGAAATGTAATGTTTTGATCCTACAGGACTTTGTACATCCTCTTAAACAAATTAAGGCTGTTTGTTTTCATATTTCAGCTCCCAAGATGGAGGCAGACCAATATCTCCTTTCTACATGAGGTAGGCCTCCTGTTTTGTATTAGAAAGCAGGCAGAATGGGAATGGAGTATGTTGTTTTTGATTGGAGGTGTGGGGGAAGTGGCTGTGTGCTGCCCCAGTGCATTATCATCAGAGACAATGGAGCCGCCAGTTAGAGGGACAGCAGGGCAGTATGCACACGCAACGGTTTGCTCAGCACTGTTTGGTTATTGTGGCAGAAACACAATGGCCAAGTAGAGGACACAGCAAAAGACACTGTGTTCATAAATGATGTGCTGATTACAGATATTGGACAGAATGGAAACTTTTCAGTTCAGTAAAATTTACAGGTAGATGGGAGTGCATACATACAAAGAATCTGTTTTAAAGTACACTATGTTGCCAAAAGTATTCACTCACCCTTTCAAATAATTGAATTCAGGTGCTCCAATCACATCCATGGCCACAGGTATATAAAACCGAGCATCTAGGCATGCAAACTGCTTCTACAACCATTTATGAAAGAATGGGTCACTCTCAAGAGCTCAGTGAATTCCAGCACGGTACCGTGATAGGATGCCACCTGTGCAACAAGTCCAGTCATGAAATTTCCTCGCTACTAAATATTCTACAGTCAACTATTTGTGTTATTATACAAAGTGGAAGTGATTGGGAATAACAGCAATTCAGCCACGAAGTGGTAAGCCATGTGAAATCACAGTGTGGGTTTAGCAGATGCTGAGGTGCATAGTGCACAGAGGTCACCAACTTTCTGCAGTCAATCGCTACAGGCCTCCAAACTTCATCTGGTCTTCAAATTAGCCCAAGAACAGTGCTTCATGGAATGGGTTTCCATGGCTGAGCAACTGCATACAACCCCATGGATTAAGAATGGGATGTCACTCAAGATCATATACAGTACCAGTCAAAAGTTTGGACACGCTTGAGTGTGTCCAAACTTTTGACTGGTACTCTAAGTGTGAAGGCAGACGAGCAAATACTTTTGGCAAGATAGAGTATGTGTAAGGTTGTTGTACATAAATCTATTTTCTACTAAATTTTTCATATTAATTCATGCCAGTCAAAAATCTTGAATAGAATCCTCTTAAATGTGAGGATTTTCCTTTCTCAGCATTGTATATTTTAGAAGTCAACATAATGATTTAGAGATAATTGATAATGACACTAATCTTTATTTGCAGCAGTCTGTTTCTCTGTATCTAAACACTTCCGGTCCCCCATTCTAGGTCATGAGCAACCTCTTAGTTACTTTTCATGCTCACGTTCATAGTGATTAACTCCATTTCCTATTTGTACACTGTCACATACACACACATTTGATCTGTCTGCTGAAGCCTACATGCAGTCTGTCACATACAGAGATTCTTAGTCAAAGTGAATCATTTTTTGTTTTGTTTTTCTCTGTGTGCATTGACCAAAGACTCTGAAGGTCCTGACTAACATCTGATGGTGGTGTAATACTGGATTACCTGAGCAAATGCCCCTGGTTACACAGTGCTGGGGATTTAACTGGCATAAGCTTGTGCTGGGAAAGCTTTTGAGTTGTTCGCGTTCCCACTTTTTATGCCTTAAAGACCTGTTGACTTTAAAACACCAAAACAGCCACTGACTACAGAAACACATTATTTTGGTCTTAAAGCCATTTTCTTAGTTAGAGGGTCCAGGGTGAAACAATAAAATTCAGCAGCCCTTAAGGTTTTTTAAAACGGGGATTTGCCCTGTTGGCTATTTAAACACAAACACAGCAGCACAAAAAACAAAACAAAAAAATGCACAACTGGAGAATTAAAATGACAGATCTGTCCTATCATCACAGACCAGACTTAAAAGTTCAGCAAATCTTACAGACTTCATAAAAATGGAAACAAAGAAAAGTTGACTTGTCAGTGGTTATTCACATGGAAGTCCAAAAAAATGTTTTGAGTCAGCCTGGCACTATATTTGTTAAAGGAATTGCTCAGGATTTTAAGAAGTAATGTTTGTTTTTACCAAGATGAAAGAAGATTGGTACTGTTCTTGTCTATTAAATAGAAAGCTAAAGAACATTTCTTGGATGATAAAACCCCAGAGATTACAGCACATGGCCTAAAAATATTAGCATATAACACATGACGAAACCACAACTTTGTATTGTGTCGCCTTTGGAAAGGGCCAACATGGTCCCATCTTCATGCCGGACAAAGTCAGGTGTGGCTTCATATTTGCTGCACAGGCGTGAGAGTGACCAGTCGGTCAGTATCACTAGCCAGCAAATAACTATATTTCATAATGCCTGCTTTTTTACTTTTTAGAGGTATTTGTTCTTCGGCAGCTGTGTAGAAATCATTTTATCAAAGGTAATTGTCTTGCAGTCTGTTAGGTATTGTAGAAACAAGTAGTGCCTGTATGGTGATATCATCTTTATTGTGGGCACAGTATTCAGTTACCCAGTAATTCCCCATCCTCAGTCATAAAATGCCAGACTTAATTTTAGGATCAAAAACTGGTAACCACTTGGACACATGTTAAAGTGTAACACATATTGGTGCTGCATAAACCTTTAAGGTCATGTTTTTTTTTTCTCTCAAGTAAATGGAACAGACCTCAGCAAAACAACTGTTGCTGACATGCAGCTTGTTCTCCGTTATTCTTCAGGTGTGAAACAAAAAATACTTTAAGTAAAACAAACAGTAGCAAGTTTGTTTTAAGATAAAACACCCATGCCGTAGTTATATAGTAACAACAAAAATGACTCCTGATGTAAGTTTTTTACAACTGGGCAGTGAAGCTTCACACTCACTTTGTTAATCTGGCTAACATTTGCCTGGGCTTTTTGGTGGATTTTATATTTTAGAGTAAATTCTAGAAAGAATTGTTGACATTGCTCATTAATATCCTCCTGGTAATTTCCCTGTTACGTTTGTGATGTAATGACTCGTCCCTGTTGCCCTTGAGGTCTCTTTTCCCAGACTTCATGACTAAGACTGCGTTTATTACTCACCAGGAAGTCATCCCATGGTTTTACAATTACATCTTTAGCTGAAACTAAGCCAGTGGAGCAGTGCTCTCTGTGGGAAGTGGTGCCACCTTCTTCACAAAACTGCTGCACTTCTTCTATCTTGTGCCAACCTAAAAACTATTTGACTAAGCTATACAGTTATGAAAAGCTTGTACAGGCAGTGATGATCAGCTTAAATTTGGCACAAGAGGCCATATATGAAAGCTAATTTAAGTCGGGATGATCTTGGCATTTCATTTCAGATACATATTTTCTTTTAAAGTTAAAGGAAATCATATAAACAAGTCAGTAGATCTCTTTGTGTGTAGACAAATAATCACGTGTTACCCCATTTGCTCATAGGGAGGTTGCCTCTTTTGCAGCATCCCCAGATGAATCTGAGAGTCACAAGATCATTTAGATATAAATACATTTTTCGCAGCTGTCTATAGTTCTAATTCTGGACCTTTTCTCATGAGAGAGCACATCGAAACAGTTCAAACTAAAGTCATAACCCAAGATGAGCAGACTCAAGTACACAACTTTCTATTGTAAGCAGTCACAAGCTAAAAGAAGTGAGGCGCTACTGCCATGGTGCTATATTTGCAACATAGAGCATGGGCTTACTTTGCTAGTCAGGATGCCATAAATGTTTCTCGAATTGTGACACAAAGTTATAGACAGCTCTAGAAACTTCTATATTTGAGGAGTTACCATAGATTAACACATCTGAAAAGTTGATGAATTTATGCTTTTAGTGTGTGTGGCCATTAACATTAGATAGACAGATAGATAATTTCTTTATTGTCATTGTTACAAGAACAACGAAATTAAAAGTGCCATCAGTCGATGCCTAAAAAAAAAAAAATAGATAAAATAGTACACCACATAAGAAATAAATAACAAATAACTAACATTCTCACACACATCTTGCATGTCGATTTTGTGGGTTATTTGAAATTGCATTTGTGTTATTGCTGTGGGGTAGAAGCTGTCTCTGAGTCGGTTGATTTTTGTTCTCAATGCTCTGTATCGCCTGCCTGAAGGCAACACTGCAAACAAAGAGTGTCCGGGGTGAGAAGTGTCCTTTATGATGATTTGTGCTTTTTTAAGACAGCAGTCGCTTAAGTCAGTGTTAGTCAGCATTCATTTAACATATCACAGAATTTGTTGTATTGTGGTGATTTTCTTAGTGTGACATAACCAAGGCTTCTGCTTCTGAATCAGCTTCCCCTTATGTTTTGGTTTTTTGTTTTCTTTTTTCACACTTTTAAAAAAGAAACTGCCCTGAAGAGAAATGTGATTTTGTTTTTCAGGAAATTTTATTTGTGAGTAGAGAAACTGACAATTAAAAAAGTCCCATGAGTACACTTTGATTTTCTTATCAGTACTTTACTACTTAGTTATTACACAGTTCAACGCTCTTGCTTTTAAACCAGTTCAGCACCCTGCTTTATAGATTTGGTAATATCAGTACTTGCGTGTTACACACCTTCACCACAGTCACCTTCACAGGATGCAGTCATGCCATTATTATCTCCTCTTTCATCAGTGATCCATATGTGGCCCTTTACCAGTTGTATTGTTATTACTGACAACACTGCTGTTTATGGGAGATTCTGTTCGAGGTCACCCTTGAGGAAGCTGTATTACAGGAACAGCAGACATGATGTCAGTCAGTTGGTCAAGGCCATAGGAACATCCATAAAGGCGCAGGGATTTTTCTTTTGTTATGCCAGCTTAATCACGATGGTGATGTCTTAATGTAATTAAGCAATTTAACATTTAGCCAGATATACTGAAAATAGCCAAACCATCGAAACTCATAAATGTTTCGTGTTTTTAACTGAGTACCTGTTTGAACATTAAACTGATTCATCTTGTAACCTAGAAAATGGTAAAGATGGGCCAATTGCTGTTTCCGTCTACTAGCTGCTTGTTATATCCTAGCAACAGTCCAGCAAATTAACACAATCACAAAACTGTAACCAGATAATGTTAGGGATTTTTGATTGATTTTTTTTTCAATTGTTCATTACAGACTTTATAAAAAAAACCATTGAAACAGCTCAAAGCTTTTAGAAAGTCTACTATAATATTATATATATTATAAAACCTTCTAGAGAAAAAATAAAGAGAATAAACAGATGGTGACCTGACAGTGGTACTTTATGTTGGTTTCTCTGTTTATTCAAAATTTAATCAAGGTACTGAAGTGGGTTACAGACATAGTTAATGCTTCAAATGGTATACAAATCTGTTGCTTTATCCCGCATGTGTTTAACAAGCAGAGGGGATTAAAAATAAAATACAAATGAATTCATAGATCAGTATAAAGATCCATGACCATGTTCTCTGCTGCTCGACTTACTGGTAGCCATGGAAGCCAGCCACTCTACCCTCCAAGGATCCATTTATGCTTTGAACACAGCTGAGGTTAGCACTCACCCCTGCACATGGGTGTCTTGATCACCTAAGGCCACAACCTGAGCCCGAGGGAATTTTTAGTGTTGCTCAGTGACATGTGTGACCACTTGTTTCTGTAGCATTAAGCTTCTCCTCTTGTTTTTCTTTCAGTAATCACCTTTCCCCTGTCCACTGCAGACCTGATGCGATAAAGTAAGTGGGCTTTTATACTGCTGTTGTATTTAATAAATATATTACTTCTTAAAGAAAAAGCAAAACAGTGGCGCATAAAATGGTGCATTTTATCTAATCATTTTGTTGCTCCCTGAAGATTCCTGGACAGGACCATAAGCTCAGCAGTGGAGCAGCACCTCTTTGATATAAACCCTTTAGCGACTCAGCAGCCAGACAACTGTGAATCAACCACATGCTCCTCAAGGGTGACACCAACAGCGAGACAGAGACGTAGGCACCAAAGAGAGCAGCAGCAGGAGCAGGGCCGGAAGCACAGAGAAAAAAACAGGTAGTGTGGGCATGGCATAATCATGAAGGAGGTAATTAATGGTACCAGCATAAAGTCAGTCTCAACTGCAGATTCATTTTACTTTTTTAATGCTTCTTTCTTATTCAATTTAACATCTTACAGCAAAATAATTGTAATGTAGTTGCATTTATATAATGGTTTTCTAGCCTTACTGACCACTCAAAGCACTCTAACTACAAGTCGCATTTAACTACACATCCATACAGCACTTTATCTGCCTCACAGCACTTTATAGTCCATTTAGAATCCCCCATTAACTCAACATGCATGTTGGAGTACCCGGACAGCACCCACGCAGCACAGAAAACATGCAACTCCACCGAAAGGCCCCAATTAGGGTTGAAACCAGGGGCATTGCTGCGAGGCAACGATCCTAACAACTACATTACTGTAGTGCCCACCTTCATTACTGAAGCCTGACCTCAGAGACTCACTGCAGTGATACTATTGTACAATGATACTTTCAGTTCGTGTTTTGGTTCAAGTAAGCACTGGTACAGTTTCATTCTGTGTGGCGAGCTTGACTGTGCAGTCATAACAACTGGTTGACATTCCAGTAAGAAGCTAATCCGTGTTGATGAAGACCCAGTGGAGTCAGAGAGATCAGCAACACGTGGATTTAAGGAGTGTCTCAGCAGCAGAAAAGTTAATAAGAGCATGGACAGTAAATAGACTTAGCACAAACACTAAACACCACATTAGCTGCTTGAGAACATATAAGAAAGGCATCGGGATGAACTTGGCATTTGGTTTCCAAAAACATTTCATCCACTGTTAATCTGATTAAAAACAGACCAAAGAGAACAGAGTCGGATGGAAGGCAGATATCTCATTTCCTCACCCTTTTTCTTTCATCCGAGAACAGAGGTCCTTCCGTCAGAGAAGACACCAACAAGGAAAACGTCCCGTCGAGCAGTGGCAGTAGTTCAGCCAGTGTTGGCGAAGACATGGGCAGCTGTGTGGAATCACAGGCGGGCCAGAGTAGTCATGCTGAGCAAACCCCCAAACCCAGGAAGCCAAAAAATAGCCCAACTTTCATGCAGCTAACTGAGAACAAGGCTGCCCAGGCAGTAAGTCAACACCCTGTAATCTTCATGTCTTTTTATCTTTATGAATATGACAGGATTCATGATATTTTCTCTCTTTTTTTTCCTTACTGTGTTTCTGCTGTTCCTGTAGATTCATGTGTATCAGTTTCAATGTGTCTTTAGATGGTGGTAAATTCTGAAATGACCAGAAACTGTATCCAGGGCACATGGCTACATACAGTACTGTTACCGTATATTAACTGTATTATAAAATGGCTAAGGCCAGGTTTTTCAGGGTTAGTTGCTAAATTAAATGTGTGATTACTTCTTCTTTGGTAGCTGAAACCTGTAGTAACACGATACTGCATGACTGCAAATTAACATTCACAGTTGATTCATCAGTGATTTTTTTCTAACGTAAAGTTGAGCTGCACGTCGTGTTGTTCTACAGTCTGATGGAAATAGCTTTGTTGAGTTTACACACACTCAGTGAGCATAATTCAAGATCAGCAGACTGTTTTATTTTTTAACCCTCCGTGCCTCCTCCTTACATAACGGTACAGATGACACAGAGTCCCTTAACACACATATGTGAATACATGATAGCTGGCACCAATGTGATTGGATGTTGAGTGTTGTGCTGAGTGGCTGAGAGAAGAGGTTAGATGGCTGTAAGGATCTGTGTGTCTGTTGGTGGGAACAGCTGTCTCAGTGGCCGTGATCTCTTTAGGTCAGGAGTCACTGAACTACATGCTGGGTGCCAGCTTCCAAATATTTTTAAGGTGGTATAAAGCAGCATGTTATGGACTATTTTTTCACCAGAATCTTCTGTGTCACTCTCACTGCTTTTGGTCCTGACATAACTCAGTAATATATTGGTGTTTCCAGAGGGTAAATGTTCATGATTTGGGTGATCCCCTGACTCTTCCTCTTGCTAGGAAGTTCAGATTTGTGGTTTAAGTGAAATTTCTCAGCAACCTTTAAATTCAATAAAGACTTTGTTTCTTGCCGTAAACCATTGTAGCTCTAGTAGTCTTGTTCCTATGGCCTGAAACACACCATCATCAGGTCAACACCGTTCATGGCCTCTACTGGACTTTGTGGTTAAGTGCTAATCAGAATGTGATAGCTTGTTAAGCTAAGATGATGAGCTGGTAAACACTGCACTGCTGAAAGCAGCATTCAGTGGTTGCTAATCTTGGCACATCTTTACCGACAAGTGTAGATGATGAGTATCAAAAATAGGTTTCCGCACACTGCCGACCCACAATATGCCCGAGTCAGGTATCATATTCAGCAAGTGGCCTTCATCACATATTTAGGTGTGTCGAACATGATGTAAGCAGTCCAAAGAAATAGAAAAAATAAACAAGGGAAGAAGTTTAACAGAGCAAAATGCATTAAAAATTTAAAGGTGACACACACATAACTTTTTTTTAATCATTGATTTTTAAAAAAATAGTCCCTTCCCCAATTAAAGTTTAGATGCATCTATCTTTTAACAGTTAAAGGAATGTGCTGGTGATAACCACATGGACATAGTTCACAAATGGTAACCTCTTATATCATATGTACATGTTAATGTTATGAGGGCGTTCTGAGCCCTCTGACTGTAAACTGCGAGATAAACTGCACTGGGCTGATTAGTCACAGGCTGGTGTTAAAGCTTCTTTTGCTGAGATGATTTCTCTGTTGGACCTTCAAGGAATGACACTTCAAAAAATAAGGCAGGTTGATTCAACTTCTTCCCTTGTTAGTATCACAGTTGAGAAACCCTGGACACAATGTTCAGGCACCCAGAGGCCCTACCAGTTCACCTTAACTGAAAGCAATTCTGTTGAGCAGGTTGTTGTTAGACAACGGGAAAAGTAAGCTGGCTGGCAAAAAAAAAGTGGGGAAACTAAAGGCAGAGTCCAAAAAACAGAGCAGGTCAAACAAAAGACTGGAAAGTTACAGAACGATGAGCAGGCTGGGAAAGGGCATGTAGAAGTGGAGTGATATGTATGCATCAATCTGCCTCTATATTAAAACTGCTGGCATGAGGTGAATAAACATTGATCATCTCATGATAATTCAGGGGTTAACTGGGAAGCCTTGGGGCCTCGCATACATGTAGATGCTGCTTTAACACATACCACCCACCCAAACATTCCCGCAGAATGTTACCAGCATTACAGTCACCTCCCCCAACAGGAAAATCCCTCAAACACAAAGCCTAAGGCATTGACCCAGTCTTTAAACTCACCCCACAACCCACATGACCTAAAAGATCAGCCCCCCAGTGGTGCATAAACACTAAAGGACACCCCCAAAGGTCCCATTTCCCTACCTCAATGGGTCAGAGCTGATTTGACAGCACAAGGGGAGCATACATAATATTAGGCAGGTGGTTTTAATAATGGAGGTGGAGGTAATGTGGGATTAGGAAAGAGGTGAGCAGATTTAAGGTCAAACATTTGAAAAAAGCACTTCAGATTTGCTTTAAATAGTCAAGATAATGAAACGTCACTGTGTTCTCTAAGATTTACCACATTGATTCTAACTGAATCAATAGATTCAGCTTTATTTAATAAATATCTAACACGACTGCTATTGCATTTCTAGCTTTAAAACAATATTTTTTCTTGTTTTGTAAGCTGCAAGAAAAGTGGGCGTTCTAAGGAGGGGCTTAGCAAAGCGTCATCCATTCATTAGTTTTCTTAACTGCTTATCCAGCTTAGTGTCACAAGGTGACAGGGTACACATTAAACAGGTTGCCACTCGGTCAAAGAACTAATACAGAGCGCAACATAACTACACACTTGCACATCCACGCCTGCGGTCCAAATCAGAAAAAAAAAATCATTTAAAAAAAAGAACAGTAAAAAGCAGTCTTTTGTTTTGACCTCTGTGATTACTCATCAGAGTTTTTTTGGCTGCAGCACTCGTCACTTTTGCTGAACTGAAACTCCTAAAATGTCACTTTAAATGAAAGGAGATTTTCTTCCTGTGAAAAGGGATTTTTTCCATCATTATTCTTACACAAACAAATCATTATTTTTTCTGCTCTTTGGAACACTGCAAAAAGACTTTTGATGTGAAGTTTAGTGTCGCTGTAGGTGTGAGCAAAAGGAAACACGCCACCTTATCCATCTGCTCGTCTCCGATTCTAATCTGTACCAGCACGCTCATGACATGATCAGCATGACTCACAGAGTACTGAACCAATATGCTGAATCTTTTTCTAAGCAGCACAGATGGATCTTAGTTGCAGTTCGGGCTGCGGCTCTGCCATCACCAACGCACTGTGCCACAGAGCAGCCATCTGGAGCCGGCATGTCACTGAACTCTGGAGGCTGATGCAGCACCCTCTCAGCTGGTGGTTAATGCTCGAGTTGCCATATGAGCACCACAGAAACACTGTTGTTGATGTTGGGCCTGCTCTGTCTTCATCTGTCAGAATAATTATTAGATCCTGTTTAAATGGTGACCTCAAAAGATGCACAGTATAACTCAGCATGTTTTGGTGACCTGGAAGAAATCATAAGGAATCAGTCAGTTCTTTTCATCTTTTAAAATGCTAGAATTAGTTTTTATTATAGTGGTATATATGCAGAATTTACACTTTTACTAACTTTTAAACTGATCAGTAGATTATTCCATAACAGAAATAGTTGTTAATTGTTGTAGAAAAAGAATTTTAGGACAAACACTTGCTCTATTTCACACCTTCCTGCTTGTTCATTTTTCAAATTCCTTACCACTCCACCGGTAACCTTAGTGTGCTGGTGTTGTTTGTTGTACAGGGTGGGCCATTTATATGGATACACCTTAATAAAATGGGAATGGTTGGTGATATTAACTTCCTGTTTGTGGCACATTAGTATATGGGGGGGGGACTTTTCAAGATGGGTGGTGACCATGGCGGCCATTTTGAAGTCGGCCATTCTGGAGCCAAATTTTGTTTTTTCAATGGGAAGAGGGTCATGTGACACATCAAACTTATTGGGAATTTCACAAGAAAAACAATGGTGTGCTTGGTTTTAACGTACTTTATTCTTTCATGAGTTATTTACAAGTTTCTCTTTGTTTACAGCCATTGACATGTCGCAGAGGTTAACACGTGAGGAGCGGATAGAAATTGTAAACCGGGTCATTGCAGCAGATTGCAATGCAAGACACCCTACGAGACCACCCATCTCTCATGCTACAGTTAGCAAACTGCTTGCAAATGTGGGTTAGTGTGAGACCAAAAGCGATGGTTTTGTTTGTTAACTTCACCATTCACATAAAAGTTTGCCTCATCACTAAACAAAATCTTCTGTGTAAACTTAGGGTCCTGTTCCAATTTTTGTTTTGCCCATTCTGCAAATTCAGTGCGCCGATCTGGGTCATCCTCGTTGAGATGCTGCAGCAGCTGGTGTTTGTAAGGGTGCCATTTATGAGTAGCTAATATCCGCCGAAGGGATGTTCGACTGATACCACTCTCCAGTGACATGCGGCGAGTGCTACGCTGTGGGCGCTGTGGCTGATGTTTCTTCATTAGTGACAGTTTTCATGTGTCCACATTTTGGCAAATCCAACACTGAACCAGTTTCACGAAACCTGGCAAGCAGTTTGCTAACTGTAGCATGGGAGATGGGTGGTCTCGTAGGGTGTCTTGCATTGAAATCTGCTGCAATGACCCGGTTACTGCGTTCACCAGACATCAACACAATTTCTATCTGCTCCTCACGTGTTAACCTCTGCGACATGTCAATGGCTGTAAACAAAGAGAAACTTGTAAATAACTCATGATGTGTCACATGACCCTCTTCCCATTGAAAAAACAAAAGTTGGCTCCAAAATGGCCGACTTCAAAATGACCACCATTGTCACCATCCATCTTGAAAAGTTTCCCCCTCCCATATACTAATGTGCCACAAACAGGAAGTTAATATCACCAACCATTCCCATTTTATTAAGGAGTATCCATATAAATGGCCCACCCTGTATGTCTAGGTGTAGTTCAAGTCCCTGTAAACTGATGCTTCTCCCTCAAAACAATTTGTACCAATAGTGAAAGAAACCTGATAGTGGGAAGTGATAGTGGCAGTGTTTTTCACCAGCTCATGTGCTTAGTTGGCTATCTTTAAAGATGACTGCAACAAAGACATTTTACTTATGAACCAGGAAATATTGTAGTATATACTGTACTGTGTGCAGTACATATTAGCCTGTATACATTCAGCAGATTTAGCCTTTTAATTGTCAAGGAGTTTCTCTTGATGCCATGTGGTGATGCAAAGGAAACATACAGAGAGGAATAAATAGAAAGTAGTGTGAACAACTGACCATCTAAATCAGTTGTTCAAAAAACCTTACGGTTCTCGATGGTGGGATGCAGAGCGATGACAGTTAGATGTTACAACAACTGTCAGGCGTGGGGCCTCAAGTTTTTGCCTCCTGAAGTGAAAAATAGCAGAAAAATTCTGAGATCCACTGCATTAAGGGTGTGTGTGTGTGTGTGTGTGTGTGTGTGTGTGTGTGTGTGTGTGTGTGTGTGTGTGTGTGTGTGTGTATGCAGATGTGCTGATAAATGTCAATTTATTTTAACGCAGCAAGACGACATTAAGCTTTAACATATGTAATCAAGTTGATGTACGATTTTCTCATCAGAGCATTTTGAGATGATTGCATTCACTTCATTGATAGTGATCACTGTGAGCAAATTGATTAATCAGTGAGCAGATAGCTGTCTCTCTCTTATCAGTTTGATTAGTTGTTTGCATGTAAAATGATCTGAGAAAACAGAGCTGTTGTTACTGTTGCTCACCTTGGAAACAGCCATCTGCCACACTGGTAACACTTTACAGGAAAGAACATAAAGCACAGTAATTAACAAGGAACAAGTATAGAACTAATCAGTGCTCACTGCTACTAAAAAATGATTAACACGTTTTCTTGGTTTGAAGAGGGTTGTTTGTTCTCTAAATGAGACAGTAGGTAATAAACAGTTTGTAGATGTCATTGAATTTGCATATTTCACAAGCATTCAATTAATTGTTCTTGATTAACTCTGAAGGGCCCCTCGTGAGTAATCAGGCTCATGATGAACCAGTTAGAAAAATGTTGAACAAGTTGACCTGCCTGATGCCGGCTGGTTCAGGCCGGTTTTTCACACGTCACTGTGATGAGTCAGTTCGGCTATAAACATAACTAGCTCCTCATGGTAACTTGCTCAAGCAAACCATCATTTCCCTAACATGTTTTTTTTTTTCTTGCAGTCTAGTAAAAGTTTCATTTCAAAATGAGTGGTTGGGGCTACTTAAAGAAAAAGGCTTTCTAGTATCAGGGAAATGATAATGAGTGATATTGGTGACATGTAACGCTCAATTTGCCACCAATTGTATTGAGTACATAAACCTGAACAGAACCTTCCACAAGCACTGGCTGCCAGCTGTTAGGAAGTTCTGCCAGCTAAAATTAATTCTTGGTTGTAATAAAGTAGTTTTAGTGAACAAATTGCAATATACTTTGCCTACAGCAGCATTTCTGTGAGTAATTACTGTCAGCGTACTGACTAATCAAGTCTGCCGAAACAAGTAGGATAAACTAATCAGGCAGCGGAAGTGAGCAGAAAGTTTGAGTATGTCGAGTCATTTGCATATAAAAGGGTGTGAGGGAAAAAAGGGTGGCTTGCTGAAGACTTTCCGGCTCCTTCAGAGTCTAAAAGGAATTCAGAGAGTGAGATAATGGTTGTGCCAGTTGGAATTCATTAAATGTATACATAGTTGTATTTCAGTCTCACCTTTATAGGGCACTAAAGTGGCAGAACAACACAGCCCTGAAATGGCTGCAAGCAAGACGCAGACAGACCAGTGAATGTTCTTCCCACCCAGGCTAGCAGGACAGACAGGCTGGAGACAAATGTGCTGCAAGTTAGCAGCTTACTCTTAGAGTTGGAGAGAAGAACTCCAGAGCTTAAAGTAACTAACTGTTACTTATGAATATATTAGTTATTATTCAACTATTTTCCTAAGTAAACTAAATTGAAGAAGACTCACCACCTAAAGAAAAGAGACAGTAGACAATATTGGCTTCACACAAGCTAAAGAGAGTCTTGGAAAGCAAACATCCCTTTGGGAGAAGCTTGATCTACTCAAAGACCAAGCCGGAGCTGAGAGTTTGTACAACTGTGTGAAAGTGTTTGATAAGATCCTGGAGGCAGCATATATGCTCAAGTACTTGTGCATGTCGTGCATGTTCCAGATGCCACAAATGGGCTATCAAAAGTGCCTTCGTCTGACAGTCTAAAGAAATACTAAGGACATGTCAGATGATGTGCCGTAGTGCAGTGTACTGTTGGCTAGCCTGATTTAAAGGATAATATGTGTGGGTGGTGTATGTGGAGGCATTCTGTGATAAGGTGATCCTGAATGGTGAGTGAGTGTGTATTTGTACATTGATCTGAGAACAACAATGGTCAGCGCATCTAAGGGGAAGTTTCTTCTGTGCATCCGTCACAGTCTGCACGTTCTCTCGGGGCAGCATCATTATCTTTGTTATAGCCTCTGTAGGTCACATGACATCAGAGCTGTTTCCCATAAAAGAGCTGAGGAGTCTTGATAACACATTTTTGGCCTTGTGCCCTCCACTAAAACACAAGGACGCACGTGCCACATACCTAAGACTAATTATTCTTTTCTTTTAACCAGTCAACAAAAACTAAATATCATTAATCAAAAATAAACCCCAAAACAAAACAAGGTCTGTTGTAACCAGAGTCAAGTGGACCCCTTCCTTAAGGCCACCTGTGGCATTTATGAAGTCTAGTAGCTGTGAGTCCTGATTTGTTTTCCCTAAAAATAGCTTGGTCCCACGTCTAGACAACGGAAACTGGACCTCATGGGTTTAGATTTAAGTGATACATGGGCATGTTGAAAATGCATGACAAGTGTGTCCTTTCACCTAAATTATTTACAGTACACCCAAAGTTGATGAAACAGCTTTGATCTTGGATAAGCAAAGTGTAATTTTGGATAATCTGAAATCCAAAAATAGGAAAAGAGGAGGGGCTGATGGATAAATTTGTGAAGTAAGAAAAATGCCGGATGCAGGAAGTGGTTTACGTGTAGTTCTTCTGCTTCATCTGAGTGTCTGCAGAGAGAGGGATGGAGGGGGGGAATCAGTCAGTCAGTCTACGTGTGCATGGCTCACGATTTGTTCTTTTCCTTGTTCTCACTTCATGCCCCTCCTCCCTCTCTCTGCTCTCTTCTCTGTCTCCGTCTCCAGCACACCCCTCCCTTTTTGCTCTTTGCTGTTCTTAAACAAACAAGTCCAGAGCTGGGCAGGTGGGGAATATATGCATGTCAGGCAAGAGAGAAAGCAAGAAAAACTACAGAAGAGAAAGAGAGCAAGAGAGAATGAAAATAGGAGCAGGAGGGGCGAGGGAATCCTGTGGATGAAGGAGAAGGCGGAGCAAAGCCACTCCTGCTCTCTAGTACTCAGCTAAAGACAGATGGGCGGATGTTTTTATCCAGCCAGGGCAGCAAATCACAGTGAGGGAGCAGCCCCTTACATTAAGGCAGGGCTAGTCTGAGTGTGCGCCTCAACTTAAAGAGTGTGTTCACAGGCTGCCTGTTGTTGTTGAGCGCTCATTTCTTTTCTCTCATGGTTGTGCAGACGTTGAAGATGAAGATCCAGGAGTCACCCGTCACTTGTGACACGGGTAGGGTTGGCGGAGAAGTGCGAGGCCCAGACTCAGATTGCGAGAAGACAAACTGTGAGGACGTGCCACGGTTGGATCTGACAGCACTGACTGAGGACAACAACTGGGGAGGTGAGCCTGGAGACCATCTTGCTGTTGCTTAGATATTTGCTTTCTTTTATTCCATTTATAATTTTTCTGGACAAAAAACGCAGACATGTCCAGACAACAGGCTCAGGATCCTCCACCCTGGTTGGGTGTCTGGGTAGCAGCTGCACACCTTCTGCTGCCTCATCTGCTCCTCCTCCTCCTTCTTCTTCTTCTCCCGAAGCAGCTCCTTCTGCCTTTCCTGCAGAATTTAATTGTTAAATATCCTTGTAAGTTCTCTAGCCAACTATTTCTGGAGGAGAGACACCAGAGCCATGCTTGTTTGCTTGGTTGGAAGGACAAGTCAGCACTGCAGTCCTGTCTTCATCTCACACGAGGAAAATATGAATATGTAGCAAAACCTCCATCTGTGGTTTTATTTAAAGAGGAGACAGCGAGGTTTTAGCAGAAGCTATCACTTATGCAGGCTTAGCAACAGATAACTATTGCTGCAATTTTCACTCAAAAATCAATCATTAAAGGGCAGCATGGATGATGATAACAGTGTACCAGTCAGCTGGCCATACAGACTTGGTGTTTGCATTCGGAGAGTTTATTGATCACGGCTGAAATGTTAAGGCTCGTGCTCTATTTAGAAAGCCATGCCTGTGCATGTGCCTGATGTGTCAGCTGTGCACAGGATCTTAATTTATTGATCCTGGCTTATCAAGTGGCATTACTGTTAGAGTGTTTGCAGAAAGAGCTAAAGCATTGCATCATTCATAGGTTTCTTTCACCTTCTTTAGGCTGTCAGACTGCTTTTGAGCTTGTTATTAATGTGTTTGTTTTTGCCAAGCTTGTGCCTGTGCACTTCCATTCTGATCATGTTGTTAGGATATTGCAACACTGTCAAGCTGAATGGAGGTTTCTGTATTCAACATTTTGCTGAACTGTACTCTTGCATGATGACCAGCACGCTCATTCATACACTTACATAAACAGTTGAAGGACATGTTGCTGCATGTTGTGTTGACGTTTTTTTTTTCACTGCAATGATTTGTCTTTACTCCCACCGTCACTATCGCCACTACCTGTTTAATGCAAGAATCAGAACAAAACTGTTCTATGCAATAAGCCTGCCACTTTCAGCAGCCTCGTGTTTGGGGCATTAGTGGGCAATTGTGTGTTTTGTGGAGCTCTCTAGTGGTCAGACCTCATAGAAGGAAAACACCGGGGAGCTATGAGATGTTGTCTCATACTGACGTGTTGTGCCTGAACTATTAAGCTGTTACTTTAGCTTGTTTGAAGCCATGGTTTGAACAGTTTTTATGCCTAGTTTCGTAGATGTCATGTGGTACATACCTGTAGTTAAAATGTAATTTGTGTTTTAGTGAGGCACAATGCAGTTAATTGTAGCTCTTTGTTCAGTCCAAATAACTATGTTACTCTGACATAAAGACATTTTGTGTCAGATCCTTTGCATCCTATCATTTTTTTCACGCCTTTCTGCCTCTTGGTAAACCCCACTCCCGCCCCCTTCTGTACATTGTGTCCTGAATACAAAATAAGCTCGTGGTAACAGGCACGCAGCAGGGTGCCTGCATGATTGGCTGTGACAGGCTGCTCCACATGAGAACAAGCAGAGCTGGTCGTGATGTGCAAGTGTTGTGCAAAGTTGAACTTTATTTCCGTGTAGCTGGCACGATTGTTCTTCAGCAAAGAGAGCCAAAGAGGGATTGCTGCATACTGTAAAGAAGGCATAACGCAGGCCAAATGGCCATGTGGGTGAATGAGGGCTTTAGGCAGTGGTTTAAGACCTTTGACCCAGTACAGTTCCTGTCAATGCCTGTTCTGGTGACCTGATATTTGCTGCGGCTGCTGTGTCCCTGCCTGTCTGCCAGCGATGGTGGAAAAACAGTAGCAGACTTTTCAACAGCAGGAGACACACTTATGGAGCTCACGTGGCTCATCTGTTAATTAAAGTTTATGTGGCTGTGAGCTAGTTTAATTTCCAATAACTGATTCAGCAGGAAGGATGCTCGCTGGTTCTTTGGTTTACTCCTCTTTCTTTGTTTTCCTTCCTTCATCTTGTCTTTTCCTTCTTCTCCCCCATTTCCCTCTTTTGTTCCTGTAGATTCTCCATTTTGTAACACCCCTTTCCTTGATTTTAAAAGCATTTTCCATCCGAGTTGTTGTGATGGTAAGTCTCCCACTAACATCACTGTCAGTGCTGACTGGCTTTTCTGTGAGTAGCATGTCAGAGTGAAAGAAAGGAAAGGCTGTCTATTTGACTTGTACCCCTGCATGGCAACATGCTTGAATGATTGGGAACATTGTGGCAAAGGGTCACACACATAGACGGGCACACGACCTTTAGTGAAATGGCACACTGGTGTATTTTTTTGTTTCATTAGTCTAGTTAATCCTGAGCCATCAGCAAGCAGTTGATTTAAAGGATTAATTTCAAATGCCATGAAGCCTTACTGGCCGGCTACACTGCACTAAGCTTGATAATAGGCCACAAAGGAAGACATTCAGTCTGACTGAGAGCTCATTTGCTGTGAGCGAGCGAGAGTTCTGCTGCTTGATAAACTGCACGTACCTGGAAGTGAAGAAGGACCCCCGGGACTCCCAAGCTGGAATTTGAGCTAAATTGCTTCTCATACACCTTAACTCACCCCAGCTAAGAAAAATATGCATGTGTGGTGTTAGACTGGGCGTGCATATTTTCATGGTTACATACTGACACCTTGAATGTTTACACTGACAGTTGGTTTCCTTCAGGGCTTGTTTTTACTCCCTTCAGCTATTTTCTCGGTGTAATGTCTCCTCTGTGCATTTCTCATCTCCCGACACCTGAGTTTTTGGGTCTGTCCTTTTCCATGAAATCTCCATCAGAATTCCTGCTGAGTTTTGTGTTTTGAGACATTTTGTAGAGTGTTTTTAGTCTAAATTTTAAACTGTTAACTCTCTCAAACAATAAGATCATCCTCTGTCTGCTCTGTCGTTCTCTCTAATGCACACGTCCTCGAACAGATGCACAGTTTATCTCTCAATGTGCAGAGTGGAAACAAAAGCACAAACTCATCACTGTACCTCTCATCAGGGGTCACACCCTGACATTATCCCACAGAGTGCCAGCCTTTATTAATAGCCTGGCGATTGTCAGGGTTATCTGCATGACTATTTTCACCAGACATAATTATTGCCAGAGTGGAGACTGTAACCAGGGGATGAACGGAGAGAGAGGCAGGGTGGGTGTGTCTTACCCACAGTTTCAGAGCAACATCTGTGACTGTTGAGCCCCAGAGGATTTTTTTTTCCCCCCACAGAAGCACATCCAGAACCTTCCACAGAGCCAGAGAGGAGCCGAGATTATGTTAGCAGGGAGAAAAGTAGCTTTCTGGCGTCTTAAAGATGAGAACTGGGACTGATCTTTAGAAAACAAGCATGCTGTTTGACTTTCCCAGGACATTTTCACATTTTGACCTCGTATATTTGCTCTTTGACTTCACAAAAAAATATAACCCAACAGGAAAATATGTGAAATTTGGAAGCATGCTGGCAAAACACCCCCAGAGCAGAGCCACCAAAGAGCACGCTGAATTAGCTCTGCAATGATAAATCAACAAGACTGAAAGAAAATGAAAAAAAAGAAAAGTGTTTTTATAGCAGCCGAGGAACTTTAAATTCCCCATGAACTCGCATTTTCTGTTTTAGTTCATTTTTGTTAATTATCTTGCACTAGCTCACATAAAAAGGCTTTTTGTGACCGTATTTTCCTGGAAAATTAAAAAAAATATTGCTTCTTTTTCATTATTTGGCACATTTTGCATCCAGTTAAATGCTTCCTTGAATTTCAAATTGGAGAGAAGTTGCCAAATACTGGTACCTGCTCTGCTCTGGATGCTGGAGTTAAAGAACCAGAGCAGGCTGGGCTTTTTCTATGTGACTGGTCTTCCAACATCATATTGTTGCAACTTCAAGGACGTTTCATGCATATAATGTGCAGATTACCTATTAATAGAAAAAAAATCTTGTGATTTTATTTATATATCCAAACCTTAGACTAACGTGTGTTATTTTGTTGTGCTCTAGCTACAAAGCTTTTTCAACTGATTGGCTGTTGGTGCTGTAAGGGGAGCTTCCAAGTAAGATCCCCGACTAACCTGGCATTACTTTCTCTCATGTCTTGTGTGTGCAGAACAATGAAAGTGTGACAAAAATCTTTACGTTTTTGTTTGTGTCAATCAGAACCAGTCCCGGCATACTCACTGCAGAGGGAGAGCATGGACCGCGAGGAAGCCAGGCTGTCCCCTCACGGTGGGGGACGTGTGATCCGCCAGCTCCTGGAGGAGGCCAGCGACCCGATGGTTTCCCCTCGCTTTTACGCCTACGGACAGTCCCAGCAGTACCTGGATGACACAGAAGTGCCTCCATCACCGCCTAATGCTCACTCATTCATCAGGTAAGCTGACGTGGTTTTGCAGAGCTGTGTGTGGTAGGAAGGAGCTGCGAGTCGTAACAGCATTATTTATTTCTGCAGCCGCAGGCGGAGTTCATCACTTGGCTCCTGTGATGATGAAAGAGAGGAGCTGACCTCCGCCCAGCTCACAAAGAGGATTCATGTACTGAAGAAGAAGATCCACAGGTTTGAGGAGAAGTTTGAAGAGGAGCGAAAATACAGGGTAGGTAGTAAGGACCTGTTCATTCATCATGTTAATAATGCCCTAAAGTCAGACTATAATGATGTTTTTGTGAACCATAAACAAGGTTATTGAATGTCAGAGGAGACTCATTACAGCTGTTTAGCAAGGCAGAGCCCTACTTCAGATTTCCACAGTTATGTTCATGTGAACAGTAATTGTAGATGCTTTATTTTGAAAGATTGGTTGATCTTCATGTGTTTTTATTGCCTTTTTTTTCCATGTAGCCCTCCCACAGCGACAAAGCTACAAACCCAGAAGTGCTGCGGTGGATGAACGAACTGGCCCGGCTTCGTAAAGAGCTGAAAGGTAAGACACACACACACACAATAAACCTCCCAAAACAACTGACAGTCTAACGAAAAAGCTCATATGTTTTACCCTGGTTCCCGTCTCATTCACCAGAACACAAACTGATGAAGTCTGAAGAGGACCTGCCGCCTCTGACCCGTCAGCGCAGTAACACGCTGCCCAAAAGCTTTGGCTCTCAGCTGGAGAAGAAACCTCAGCAGGAGAAGGTGTCGAAGCCGCCGGTGGAAAGCACCCTGGAGGGGATTTTGAAGAAGCTGCAGGAGAAGAGGGACGAGGTGAACCGGCCCGAGGACATCAAGGTAAATCTGCAGCCATGTCACACACATGCAAGGATAAATAAATCCAGCATCTCCAGGAGAAACAGTTCACATGTTAAGACAAACATAAATTTTAAAGCAGGCTTTTAATTTATTATTACACAGAGCCAAACATGAGGAATAATTTGTGCTGCAGCACTCACTGAACTCCGGTCACTTCTGAAACATGAGTCACTCACTTCCTGTTCCCTGCTAACAGGATATGACACGGGAGCAGATTGCCGCAGAGAAAGTTGCCCTGCAGAAAGCTCTTCTCTACTATGAGAGCATACATGGCCGACCGGTAAGCCTTTCTCCACCCTCACGCGTCGAGTAAACAAACACATCGCACACAGCCTGTGTGTGTGTGTGTACTGGAGAGATGTTATAGCAAGGAAAACTGGGGTTTGCTGTCATTTTGTTTTATGGTAGTGCTGCAGCTAGTTAGTGTGCAGGAACAGAGGATGACAGGACTAACAGTATATCCTTCTTCTCCTTCCTGCTCCAGATGACCAAGAGTGAGAGGCAAATCATGAAGCCGTTGTATGACAGATATCGCCTGGTGAAGCAGATCCTGTGCAGAGCCTCCACCATTCCTGTCATAGTAAGTATCACATTTTGACTTCCCTGGAGTTGCCTGATTTACAGGCAAGCACCACAGATCACCACACTCTCAAAACATCTAGAGACACTTAATCCCTGCTCGTGCTGGCTTTAGCACCTGATGTTGGGAACGGACAGCAGCCGTGCTGTCCGACTATTCAGTGCACCCGTAAAGGAAGGTCAGCGGTGACGGGTTGAGTTCACAGGAAGTGACAACGGAGTGTTGAAGAAGGCTCAGGAACTGAGAAAATAACAGAAACACAGCTTATTCTTAAAATTTAACTTTAAAAATCATTTTCATTCCAGTTTTTTAGGGAAATAAATCTGCTTATAGACTGAGTGTATTACTCTGTTATTGAATGAGTATCTTTATTATGTAAGACATGATCTGCGTTATGTACACTCATTATATAATGCAGTATATCTAATCCTCAACATGTAGACTGCGCCTGCTGCTGTATTATTTCTTACAGTGGTACACAGGGTGCAGCGTTCTGCAGAGAATGAGAAGAAGGAGCTCAAATTAGAAAAAAAAGTATATAAATGTACCTAAATCTGACAGAAACATGGGAAACTTTGTAAAATAAGCTGTGATATGTGAGTGCAAAAATGCTTTGTTTAGGTTTTCATTTTTTAGGCAGCTGTTTTGTTAAAAAATGAAAAGAATAACTCAAAATTCTTTTCATCTGGAGCAAAAAGGTGGAGCGATCAGTGTTTAGTGCAAACAGAATGGCAGTCTCATGCTCTTGCTCAAAAAAGTGAGCATCTCAGCGTGGTTAACGCCTCCTTCTCAACCGTCACCACAGGGCTCTCCCTCCAGCAAGCGCAGAGGCCCCCTCCTACAGCCCATTATCGAGGGTGAAACCGCACTCTTCTTCGATGATATCAAGGTGAAGAGTCACTGCTGCTGCTTCAAATAATCAGCGAATCAGCTCCCTCTTCCTCACCTGCTAAACTCCCACTCCTCCTCCCCTTTATATGTACTACCATTTACCCTCTAATGAGCCTGACTGCTGCCTGTTGATTGGGCAGTTACCCGTTTCCTGCTGTACAAGTGTTGAATCAGTAGCTGCTGATCTATGATTCACTCTGTTATTGTAATGATGTGTAATGATGTGTATGTTAAACAGGCTTTAATTTGTCATGATTTAAGTGCCTTAAAAAAGGCTGAAATAGTTTTATTTTTTCTTAACTTTTAACTTAACTTTTCTTAACATCCAGTATAATAAAATTATTGCCTTCAGTGTAGATTTGTGTAAAACAGACAATATCTATACATATAGTACATAAACAAACTGTGTTTTAGTTATATTAAAAAAGGGGTCACTGTTTATTATTATTTTTCCAGCTGTGTTGGCAGGCACGCTGCTGGACACCCTTTTTTTCTTTCCTGTTTTAATTGCATAAAGGGGGCCTGATTAACTCCATTCATAAATACTAATTATTCCAGATGTGATTCACAAATGAAGACCATCATGGTGATTTCTAACCTCTGTCCACTAACACTGCACGATCCTCACGCCCTGCAGTATTTGAGCCCAGGAGTCCGCCTGCTGCAGCAGCACTCACTGCACGATGAGACACCCCCCCCCCCATCAGCCACTGTGTCTAACGTCTCCTCTGTCTCTTTGTAGGAGGAAGAGGACGGCTCAGAGGACGACGGAGACTCCAAGACTCAGTTCACCGTGACCGTCCGACCCGACATCAGCGTGTTCAGCTTCCTGGAGCACGTGGATGACGAAGTGGACGGTTTCATTTCACCCGTGGATGACCTGTCACCTTCCAAAAATACGACAGACACAAGGCTGTCCAACCTGCACTCTGCTACTATGTAAGTACTGAAAAAGAGACAACTAGGACTGTAGAGGAAACTACTCTTTAAATACAATGCTTCTATACTTCTCCTTCACTACATTTTAGAGGCAAATACTCATTTTAGTCATTATTTACAGACCTTCGCCAGTGTGTCTGAGAGTGATTGCAGTCAGTCCAAGTCAGATCGCATTTGTTTGGAGACAGGTTACGTCCCACCAGGTTGTCTGTGCAAATTCCAAAAGTAGTGAAGCAGAGGTTGAGGGTGTTGGGCGCTGAACCTCTGGGCAAAGCAGTCACCAAGCCGCCACCAATTTTTTCTACTCACAAGTAGGTCGCCATCATATTACTGCGACTGAACCATTAATTGGCTGCTGGTTCCTTCAGCTCTAGAAAATAAAACAATGTGAGACCAACATTCACAGAAAAAAAAGCTGCTTTCAGCTGCTGCCTTATTCACAAGCGTACAACAGTGCAGCAGGTAGCTCCACGTGTTTGATTTGGGAGATTTTTTACTCGGCAGCTCAAAATGGGGTCAGCTCAATAATAAAACCATAAAAAAAACACAAGCTTACCTCAGTGGACTTAACAAGCCGTATACAAAGATGACCAACAAATAATCTCCTTGAGAATATTTGAGTCACAGGTGATTGTGCTTGCGTTAAAGCATTACCTACATAAGTATTTTGCTTACATAGGTGAATGTCATTATACTTTTGATACTTCGTTTTCCGGGATTTTTACTTAAGCAGAGGATCTGAGCACTTAATTCACCACTGCATTGTTTAAACATCTAAATGTTTTCATGTGAGATGTTTAAATTATTATTTTTGTTTGTTTCGTCCCGCAGGCAGGAACTTGTGGAGCAGCTCCAAGAGACCAGAGAGGAGAAGAAGAGGATTCGCAAGAACTTGAAAGAGTTTGAGGACCAGTTTTTTAGACAAAATGGAAGGTAAGAAAAAAAAAACTGTCCATCCAGATTTTGATATGAAGGATTTTCCTCGCTGTATCTCAAATGTTCGCTGCCTCATTCCCACAGGAACGTGCAGAAGGAGGACCGTTCCCCGCTGGCTGTGGAGTACAACGAATACAAGCACGTCAAAGCCAAACTGCGGCTGCTCGAAGTCCTCATCAGCAAAAGAGGCCCGACTAAGTTCATTGAATAAAAAGACTATAAGTGGACTGGTGCTCAGTCTCCAGTGTTACAGTCAAACACATCTCACCCTGCTGGAAATAAACATCATATTTTCCTGGCCTCGGATGCCGTTGATGCGCTCTGCCGCAGAAAGCCGTCGGCCCAGCGAGCTGCTGCACCTGAATAACGTTGCTTTCGCCGGACCTCACCTTAAAATAAACGTTACTCCGGACAATGCGACACACGCACAAACAGACCTGAATCACACTTGTATTGCTGATAATTTATTTTAAATATTTTTTATCAACAGATGTTTGTCACAGCCATAGAAGTCTTAAAAACGCACGATAAGTTAATAGCTACAAAATTATCGCAATTTTTTAAGCGTTCTGTGTTTTTCTAAAGGAGATGTTACTCCATCATGCTCACAATACTGAAGTTTCACTTCTGACCACCGTATTAAATCACCTTCTGTTGTCTCTGTAGAAGTTCAATCATTCAAAGAAGTGGTTTCTTCTTTCACTGCAACCCAAAGACAGCAGCTCAGAGAGAGCACACACAGCGAACCAAAATCTTTCATCTCCTTCAGTAAAACATCCAGTTTTGTTACGACCACTGATCCTTGCTGTGTATTGTACGCATTAACCTGCTTTCCCCTCATTTACTTGATGTTAAATAAGCTATTCTCCCCTTTAAATCACTGCTGTGTGTGTTTGTTCACACTGATTAACACTAGACCAGCTCTGAGGCGGACGCAGTCACTGAAGGCTCGTCCTGGCCGCAGTTGGTTTGTTTGTAAATAAGGATCACCGTGTATGTTTACATTTCTGTGAGCGAGTACTTTTCCCTTTTCTCTCCAATTTTCTGGATGGTAATAAGTGTGAATTTTGTTTTCACTGAATGTAAACACTGGGCAGGCTTAATGAATTGAGTGTGTACATTTTAGTACATAAATTGTATTTTGTATATAACGTGAATGAAATCATATTTTTACTGAAGGTTTTAGCGCTCTGCGTTTTTCTTTTGTGAATAACGTGAGGTTGATAATCCACTCAAAGGATTTTACAGACTTTACACCAACAACCATGCCATGTTTAGAGTCAGTTACATCACCTTTCTTCCCCCATTCTGATGCTCAGAACTTCATCAGGTCGTCTTGACCAAAGTCTGCATGCCTAAAGGCGCTGAGGCACTGTCATGTGATTGGCTGATTAGATATCTGCGTTGCTACTTCAGCCTAAAGGTGACAGTAGGTGCTCAGATAGCTTTCTGAATCAGAGACGAGCCAAACACATAGAATATTTGTTCTGATGACACAACCCTCCTTATCAGGGTTATTATAGTTAACGAAAACGAACGAAATAACAAAAACTGAAATTGAAAAAACATTGTCGTTAACTGAAATAAATGAAAACTAAAAAGGAAAAACGATAACTAACTAAAGCTGAATTGTGAGTTTACGAAACTAACAAACTAATTTAAATTATAGATATTATTTTTTAAATCCTTGTGGATTGATATGAAACCATTTTTTCCGCTCTCCGAGTCTAAGCGCAGGCAGCTGTGTGCGTGCGCTGCTCTTCACAGTAACGCAGCGGTCTGCAGAGAAAGCAGCAGAGTCCCATATGGATTTTGTTTTTTTTACTACGATAGCACAGATAGCAGGAGTGTGTTGCTGTGGATGATGAAAAATGTGCGGAACACTCCTCAGTCAGGAAAAACACCAACATCAAAGTCCACCTGAGAAGCGCACACGGGGCAGCTACGGAAACCCTCTGATCCCACGAGGTAACCTGTCGTGCACCTCCGGAGAAACGTGACTACTGGTCGGGTCCACGCAGCCGGCAACGTTGAGATTAACCTGTTTAGTCCTTGTGCGTTTCCGGCTACTTTATCAGTCACATAATAACAATCAGGAATAATAATCAAAGCATCAATAAAAGGACTCACAAATGTCCGCAAATTCCTGGAGGGAGACTGCGGAAACTATCGGAATGGATGTGAGGGATGAAGAAAGTGAAAAAACAGGGACAAATATGTTTGCAGCCAAAAAACTGAGCACAAAGAGCAAGGACCAAGAAAAAAAAGTCCCAGCCGACACCGCATATAAAATACCAGCACACGACCACAAGGTAATCAACACACATAATCGAGCTACACAAGCATAAATGAGGTCGGCCACTGCCGTAGGTACAGAGGCCGCAAAGACCCTGCAAGTCTAATTAGGAGCGTCTAACCAAGCTAGCTCCAAAACAGAAGCAGCTTCAGGTGATGGAGAACATCAGGGTGCAGATTTGACTCCTTCAAAGAGTTTTTTTTTTTTTTGGCAAACACCACATGTAGGTGTTGTTAATCTGCTGCACTGATGCTGAACTTTATTGGGAGTTTATTGTAGAATTTATTGAGTTTTGGAGTTCATATTTTTCTTTGTTTCTCCCTGTTGGTGTTTATGTGTGTCCTTAATGTTACACACATTTAGCATGTAGTGCTGCTGTCTTGTCAACAGTTGGTTGTTGAATATATTTCTTTAAAGGGTACCTGAATAAGTATGAAAATACGAAAACTAATACTGAAACTAACTAAAACTAAGCATAAAACCAAAAATAAAAACTAATAAAACGAGCAAAGCCACTCTGAAAACGAATTAAAACTAACTGAATTAGAGGAAAAAAAGTAAAAACAAACTAAAACTAAACTATAATGTAAATTCCAAAACTATCATAACCCTGCTCCTCAGCATACGAACATGCCGTTCATGAATTCAAATTAATAACCACCAACTGAGGAAGCTCGTGTGGTACAGTTACACATCTTGGAAACCTGCTACAAATCACTGAACATGACTAAGCTGAAATGGAATCACAAGCCACAAAAAAAATCTTGCTTTTACACTGTATTTTATTTAAAACCATGGCAGGAACAGAGGGTTTTGAGTAGATTTTAGACAAATATGCAAACCAAAAGAACAAATCACATTTTCTCTAGCACACTAAAAGGTGCAAAAAAGTCAAGGGCTGCACAAACCTTTGCATAGGACTAAACTCTGCAGGAGCCTTAATCAGACAAATATTGATTGAACATGTAGAATGTGTGCGTACATGCAGTATGGAGCTAAGCAATAAGATGAACTGCCCTAAGAAACATCTCAGAAGAGTCCAGCATTTAAGACCTTTATATGTTTGGCCCAGAGCTGCCAGCACAGAACTGGGATGCTTCAGGTTGTTATTGCTGAGAGGACGTGCTAGTCAGAACACATCGAGTCATTTTACTGTCTGAAGTCACTGTAACACCACTGTCGTGTATGAAATATATAAAAAATAGATATATATGCGAGAACAATCCACGCACTTCACACCAATGCACAACCTAATTAAACATAATCTTGTTTTAGGAGGTGCCACTGCAGGAATATTTATACATTATAAGGGCAAGTTTTGGAATAATATGACGGATACAGTTTATCATCAAATGGCTATTATATGCAAACTGTTTACTAAGTCATCTGCCCACACTCTTAAAATACTTATGTATTCAAATATCACAATTTAATTCATCTTAACTTGGAAACCAGACTAATTACAATTATTAATTCTAAGGTTTGTATATTTAGTTTAATGCAACATTTTAGGACACATTTTTACTCGCTTTTTAGCAGATCGATATAAATGTCATTACAGAGCATCTGGTTTGTTTGGCCTAGAAAAAGCTGGTTGGTTTGGCTCCTTCACACAGTAAATAAGTCCAGATAAGAACCACTCTTATGCTCAAAAGTGAACACATTATGTCCAGTTTGTTTAACCCTCTGAGGTCTAAGTCGTCACAGGTGGTAACCCTAACCATACATTTTTGAGAGGACAAAACAGACTTTCTTTGTGTGTGTGTGTGTGTGTGTGTGTATATATATATATATATATATATATATATATATATATATATATATATATATATATACACACACACACAAGATTCTAAGATTTACATATTCTGATTGTCTAGGGTTAGAGTTAGGCTTGGGGTTGGGGTTAGGGTTATCACCGGGCTTACAGGGGATTTATTATCTGCATTAAATCGTCGTGACTACGAACCCTTCTGAAACACTTTGCTGGAGCCTAAAACTTAACCTGATGTGCACCTCTATAGGAATCTACACGCCACACTGACGCAGCCTGCAGTCATATCCTTGAAAACATTCCCGCCTACTTCTTTTACCGCCATTTTTCAAATCGACTGGAAGAGAATGGATCGAGTTAAAGAGAGAACAAAGGCCACCAGCACAACAAAGACAGTAGGAATGCCTAAGCCTATTCCTGGAAACCCAAGTAGTTGAATGAGAGGTGGTCTCACTTTCTGGGTGTTTTTTCCTAACGCTAGGTAGTCAATGAGTCAAGCCTGCCTACCCTGTTTCTAGCGTAGACAGTTTTAAAAGATGGACGTAGCTTCCAGGTCTGAAAAATGCCACCATGAAGGTGCCTTAACGTTGCATTCTTTATAATGGCCAGCAGGAGGCGACTCTTGGGGCCCCTCAGCTCCCTGTCGGTGACCTCAGTAGACATGTCTGTGTAGGTTCTCAGTCATCTGGGTCATGGTAGTCTCTGGAGCTTGAAAAAAGGCGACTGGACTCCTTTAAATTTTTGAGGACATTTCACACCTCATCCAAGAGGCTTTCCTCATTTCTAAAACAAATGGTTGAAAGTCCCAGATATTTTCTGCACTTAAAGGACACTCTTTTGAGGATGCTGATCAGGAAGACGGAACATTTGAAAGAGGAATAAAAGAGGCCATCTACAGTGCCTTGCGAAAGTATTCGGCCCCCTTGAACTTTTCAACCTTTTGCCACATTTCAGGCTTCAAACATAAAGATATAAAATTTTAATTTTTTGTGAAGAATCAACAACAAGCGGGACACAATCGTGAAGTGGAATGAAATTTATTGGATGTGTCAAACTTTTTTAACACATAAAAAACTGAAAAGTGGGGCGTGCAATATTATTCGGCCCCTTTACTTTCAGTGCAGCAAACTCACTCCAGAAGTTCAGTGAGGATCTCTGAATGATCCAATGTTGTCCCAAATGACTGATGATGATAAATAGAATCCACCTGTGTGTAATCAAGTCTCCGTATAAATGCACCTGCTCTGTGATAGTCTCAGGGTTCTGTTCCAAGTGCAGAGAGCATCATGAAGACCAAGGAACACGCCAGGCAGGTCCGAGATACTGTTGTGGAGAAGTTTAAAGCCGGATTTGGATACAAAAAAATTTCCCAAGCTTTAAACAACAATCAGTCGTACACTGCACAAATCTGGCCTTTATGGAAGAGTGGCAAGAAGAAAGCCATTTCTCAAAGATATCCATAAAAAGTCTCGTTTAAAGTTTGCCACAAGCCACCTGGGAGACACACCAAACATGTGGAAGAAGGTGCTCTGGTCAGATGAAACCAAAATCAAACTGTTTGGCCACAATGCAAAACGATATGTTTGGCGTAAAAGCAACACAGCTCATCACCCTGAACACACCATCCCCACTGTCAAACATGGTGGTGGCAGCATCATGGTTTGGGCCTGCTTTTCGTCAGCAGGGAGAGGGAAGATGGTCAAGAATTTGAATGGGAAGATAGGATGGTGGAAAGAGCTGAAGACTGCTGTTCACAGACGCTCGTCCATCCAACCTCACTGAGCTCGAGCTGTTTTGCAAGGAAGAATGGGAAAGAATTTCAGTCTCTCGATGTGCAAAACTGATAGAGACATACCCCAAGAGACTTGCAGCTGTAATTGCAGCAAAAGGTGGCGCTACAAAGTATTAACGCAAGGGGACCGAATAATATTGCACGCCCCACTTTTCAGTTTTTTATTTGTTAAAAAAGTTTGACACATCCAATAAATTTCATTCCACTTTACGATTGTGTCCCACTTGTTGATTCTTCACAAAAAATTAAAATTTTATATCTTTATGTTTGAAGCCTGAAATGTGACAAAAGGTTGAAAAGTACAAGGGGGCCGAATACTTTCACAAGGCACTATATGTCCACTGTGAGCAACCATCACTGAACAGAGGTGGTGGCTTAAGACACCGGCTGTCAGCTACCTACAATGAAGTTTTTAGAGGGCAAGGTCTCACAGTGGTTTCACCTAAAACTCTTAATGGTAATGACCCATGCCATTTTTCACACTGTGGCTCATGTGATGATGCACGTGAATAACAATGGGTCAACAAGCACCTCCAAGGGGACGACCCCTACTAGGCTTTAAATACCTGGGACTCTCCAGCTTTTGGTTTTAGAACTTAAGAAGCTTCTTGGATGAGAGGTGAAACGCCCAGTCGCCTTTTATTATTTTTTCAAGCTTCACAGACCTCAGTAGAAACTTTCCTGATGAATTTATGGGCTCAGTCGATAGTTTTGTGGCTAACGAGGCTATGTAGTTGCTAGGCACTGTCATTGAGGACAAAGGTATGATGATAACATCACATTTTAGATATAAGCCAACCTGGAAGTGCCAAAAACTGCAGTTCCTCTAATGGCCACTGGAGGCTGACTAAGACTGAGTTAAACCCCACTGACTCCCATGTTACAGCACCCAACTTTACATGATTAGAAAGCATGTTTACAGCCTGGTATCTCTAGTTCCTCCTTCATAAAAACTAGGCAGGGGCAAAGTGACTGACAACAAACTAAACATTTTAACACATTTAGTCCACAAAAAAGTGGGGAACACCACTGTCACTACATTCATCTAATGGGGTCTTGCTTGATTGTGACCTCACAGATGATGCCACTATTTTAAATTACAATATCTATAAATAAACTGCATATAAGTGCGACATCTACATACTTGTGAAAGTTGGAACTGCATCAGTTTTTGTTTGTGAAGATGAAACACACAACAGGCAAGTGTATTTCTGTACCCATCTGAAGAAGCCAAACACCTGTTTGCATCCCACTTCCCGTCGGGGTGAGGCAAAGCTAAGCTGCTGACTGAAGCTTCATATTTGTCGCAGCAGATGACTGCCCCTCCCTGAGCCTGGTTCTGGCGGAGGTTTCTTCCTGTCAAAAAGGAGTTTTTCCTTCCCACTGTCGCCAAGTTCTTGCTCATAGGGGGTCGTTTTGACTGTTGGGTTTTCTCTGTAATTATTGTAGGGTCTTTACCTTACAATATAAAGCGCCTTGAGGGAACTGCTGTGATTTGTTGCTATATAAATAAAACTGAAATTGAAATTGGATTGAATTGAATTCATATTTAACTGACATACAGGGGAAAGAAAATTCATTTTCTGCCTTTCTGTAAGAAAGCGAATAATTACATGTCCAAAAATGTCACCTGTTAAACAACAATCTGGTCTTTGCTTTCACTCGGGAACATGCACACAGACGACATCCACTAAAAATCCACTTTGTGTCCGTACAGTAGGTTTTGCTGTAGAAGGCAACACTGTTGAATGCAGGTTCAAAAACAAAGTCAGCTGCTTTGTGATCCACAGCTAAAACAGAACGAGGGATTGCAAACAATATTGAGCATGTTTCACTCTGCACCCTTCTGTCTGCCAGACTCGTTTGTCCTCTTTCCGAATCAGGCAGAAAGGACATGCTGGTGCCAGATTTAAAAGGATCAGCGGGACTAACACTCCTCCCAATCTCACGGGTGAAGATTATATTCAAAGTGCTATTTACATACATATATACATGTTCATTTTGTCAAAAATAACCACTCTATTTAATAAATTAAAAGTAACAAAAAGCAATATATTGTCTCAAGGTAATAACAGAATTCTTTAATGGTGAAAAATAGAATTTAAGGAATATAAAATACACAGCTTTGCAAACAAAAAAAACAAAATTAAAACAATGCCGACATCCAAAAGCCTGAGTTTCTCAACCTTCTCTGGCCCTGGTTTTAGGTCCCAAAGTTTTCATAATCCTGGGATCATTTTGCACATTTTAGTCCATATGTTATTTTTGGTTAATTTCCGTGTTGTTTTTTGTGTATCAGCCATTCAAATCTCCTCCAAATGGTCCTGGAAGGCTGAGGAACCTTGCCCAAAGCAATAAAAGCAATAATACTCTGCATATGCATACATAGACCTTTAAGATTCAAGATGCTAAACAATCTTGCTTGACCATATATAAACAGAGTGACCCTCCCATGTCCCAAAATTGCCCAGTTACACTCACATGGGGGTGTATTGCTGTTAAAGTGCGTTAAGTCTCCTCGGGGGTCACCTCAGACCAGGCTGAAGCCCTCGTACTGCTCCACGGCCTGAGTGAGGCGGCGACGCAGGATCTCTTTGGTCTGGTAGCGGGGCATGTCCAGCAGGTTGTAGCAGGTGTGGGCCACTGGCAGGTAGTGCTCCTCTGCTGTGGTAGACTGGATGATGATACGCAGGCTCTCCATGCCGTGGATGGGAATACGGTCACTACCGGTCAGGAACACTGCAGGCAGGAGACACAAAGAACAGAGGTAAAATAACCCAGTGAAGCACACTTCACTGGGTTGTGTCAAATGTTCAGACACAAGGATGGTGTTTCTGGAGCTTATTAATAAATCTATTCTTTGTCCTTCTAGACAACTTTTAATCCGATCGACCTCAAACTTGGAGAGGATATTGCTACGGTTCTCATGTTCTCGCTAAAAGCTGTTTTTGGCTATCTGTTCCACTCTGTGTGTGTGAAGAGAGGGAGACAAAGGTGTATTTGTGTGTTCATCATATCAAAAAATGCAGTTTAGTATCAGACACTTCCACTGTTGGTCAAAAAAGATGAGTTAAATCGTATTAGATTTCAAATGATAACATCTAATTCCAGGAGTGTCAAACTCACTTTAACCTTAAGTGGGCTGAACCCTTAAAACAATACACATTACAAGGAAATGTTTTATAATAAATAAACCTGCCAGCAGAACTCTTATACTTTAAGAAATAAGGGTGTGAAATTACAGGGAGAAAAAAAACAATGGCATCTGTAAAAAAAACAAAACAGAAATTGTTAATAAAAAAAAAAGTGCATCCCATCTGTGAGCCCACTGTGCACGTCCTCTGTGGGATCCACTCTGTCATTCTACTTATGGCTCAGTCACACCAGATTTAAAAAATGCCAGGTACCTCCTTGTGGCTAGAAACCTAAATTGCTAATTGCCCAGTGATTGCACTGAATTTTTAAAATATTATTTCGCATTCAGAGACTGATTGCAAGTAGCTGCAGTAACCAACTGGTCACCCGGAGGTTGAGTGTGGAACTCCCTCAGCCTCTGGGCAACCACTTTTGATCACGTCTCCAAACAATCACACTGTGACTCAGAGTGAATCGCAGTGTCACTCTCAGACAAATTGGCAAAGATCTGCGATTATGTCTAATTTATAACACGTTGCAATCAATCTGAGTTAGTCTGCGCAGATCAGCACAACTTTTTTGTAATGTGTCTCTATGCAATAGGAGACCTGTCTTAACTGGTTGCTGTCATTTTGCTGTTAAATTGCTGTCCTGAAGCAACTACGTCACTGTTTGTGGAGGAATTTCTGTTTCAAATCTATGAGGTTCTAGCTGGACTCTGAATGTAAGTACACTAAAATGGCAAAATTATTTGCTCGTCTACCTTCACATACATACAGTGCCTTGCGAAAGTATTCGGCCCCCTTGAACTTTTCAACCTTTTGCCACATTTCAGGCTTCAAACATAAAGATATAAAATTTTAATTTTTTGTGAAGAATCAACAACAAGTGGGACACAATCGTGAAGTGGAATGAAATTTATTGGATGTGTCAAACTTTTTTAACAAATAAAAAACTGAAAAGTGGGGCGTGCAATATTATTCGGCACCTTTACTTTCAGTGCAGCAAACTCACTCCAGAAGTTCAGTGAGGATCTCTGAATGATCCAATGTTGTCCCAAATGACTGATGATGATAAATAGAATCCACCTGTGTGTAATCAAGTCTCCGTATAAATGCACCTGCTCTGTGATCGTCTCAGGGTTCTGTTCCAAGTGCAGAGAGCATCATGAAGACCAAGGAACACACCAGGCAGGTCCGAGTTGTGGAGAAGTTTAAAGCCGGATTTGGATACAAAAAGATTTCCCAAGCTTTAAACATCTCAAGGAGCACTGTGCAAGCAATCATATTGAAATGGAAGGAGTATCAGACCACTGCAAATCTACCAAGACCCGGCCGTCCCTCTAAACTTTCATCTCAAACAAGGAGAAGACTGATCAGAGATGCAGCCAAGAGGCCCATGATCACTCTGGATGAACTGCAGAGATCTACAGCTGAGGTGGGAGAGTCTGTCCATAGGACAACAATCAGTCGTACACTGCACAAATCTGGCCTTTATGGAAGAGTGGCAAGAAGAAAGCCATTTCTCAAAGATATCCATAAAAAGTCTCGTTTAAAGTTTGCCACAAGCCACCTGGGAGACACACCAAACATGTGGAAGAAGGTGCTCTGGTCAGATGAAACCAAAATCGAACTGTTTGGCCACAATGCAAAACGATATGTTTGGCGTAAAAGCAACACAGCTCATCACCCTGAACACACCATCCACCCTGTCAAACATGGTGGTGGCAGCATCATGGTTTGGGCCTGCTTTTCATCAGCAGGGACAGGGAAGATGGTCAAAATTGATGGGAAGATGGATGGGGCCAAATACAGGACCATTCTGGAAGAAAACCTGTTGGAGTCTGCAAGAGACCTGAGACTGGGACGGAGATTTATCTTCCAACAAGACAATGATCCAAAACATAAAGCCAAATCTACAATGGAATGGTTCACAAATAAACGTATCCAGGTGTTGGAATGGCCAAGTCAAAGTCCAGACCTGAATCCAATTGAGAATCTGTGGAAAGAGCTGAAGACTGCTGTTCACAAACGCTCTCCATCCAACCTCACTGAGCTTGAGCTGTTTTGCAAGGAAGAATGGGAAAGAATTTCAGTCTCTCGATGTGCAAAACTGATAGAGACATACCCCAAGAGACTTGCAGCTGTAATTGCAGCAAAAGGTGGCGCTACAAAGTATTAACGCAAGGGGACCGAATAATATTGCACGCCCCACTTTTCAGTTTTTTATTTGTTAAAACAGTTTGACACATCCAGTAAATTTCATTCCACTTTACGATTGTGTCCCACTTGTTGTTGATTCTTCACAAAAAAATAAAATTTTATATCTTTATGTTTGAAGCCTGAAATGTGACAAAAGGTTGAAAAGTACAAGGGGGCCGAATACTTTCACAAGGCACTGTATGAATTTGAGTGACATCCCATTCTTAATCCATAGGGTTTAATATGATGTCAGCCCACCCTTTGCAGATATAACAGCTTCAACTCTTCTGGAAAGGCTTTCCACAAGGTTTAGGAGTGTTTATAGAAATTTTTGACCATTCTTCCAGTGCATTTGTGAAGTCAGACACTGATGTTGGATGAGAAGGCCTGGCTCGCAGTTTATCCCAAAGGTGTTATATCAGGTTGAGGTCAGGACTCTGTGCAGGCCAGTCAAGTTCTTCCACACCAAACTCACTCATCCATGTCTTTATGGACTTGGCTTTGTGCACTGGTGTGCAGTCATGTTGGACCAGGAAAGTGTCATCCCCAAACTGTTCCCACAAAGTTGGGATCATGAAATTGTCCAAAAAGTCTTGGTTTACTGAAGCATTAAGAGTTCCTTTCACTGGAACTAAGGGGCTGAGCCCAACTCCTAAGAAACAACCCCACCACCGCCACCAAACTTTACACTTGGCACAATACAGTCAGACAAATACCGTTCCCCTGGCAACCACCAAACCCAGACTCATCCATTGGATTGACAGACAGAGAAGAGTTATTCATCACTCCGGAGAACACGTCTCCACTGCTCTAGAGTCCAGTGGCGGCATGCTTTACACCACTGCATCTGACACTTTGCATTGTGCTTGGTGATGTAAGGCTTGGATGCAGCTGCTCGACCATGGAAACCCATTCCATGAAGCTCTCTACACACTGTTCTTATGCTAATCTGAAGGCCACATTGACACTGCAGAAAGTTGACAACCTTGCTCATTTTACGTGGCCTACCACTTCATGGCTGAGTTGCTGTCATTCCCAATAATTTCTACTTTGTTATAATACCACTAACAGTTGACTGTGGAATATTTACTAGTGAGAAAATTGTACAACTTGACTTCTTGCACAGGTGGCATCCTATCACTGTAACACACTGGAATTCACTGAGCTCCTGAGAGTGACCCATTCATTCACTAATGTTTGTAGAAGCAGTCTCCATGCTTAGGTGTTTGTTTTTATACACCTGTGGCCATGGAAGTGATTGGAACACCTGAATTCAATGATTTGGATGGGTGAATGAATACTTTTGGCAACAAAATGCTGTTAATGTCAATGTCTGTTTAACGTGAATCTCTGTGTACATAGACAGCAACAGAGTTGTGACTTTCACTGATTTATCACAATTAATTGATGTATTATCACACACAGATTGCTTATAATTGCCAACTTGACCCCATTCTGATCAACTGATAGTTGTTAACTTTGGTGCATCACCACCTTGATGCACCAAAGTTGCTTTGAAGACAGCTACTGACTGCAAGTCATCACAGTCCTGTTCCCCATCTTCAAGGCAACCATTTCAACTTCTAAACACTTGATTGCAGTTCTTGCTGCCAAGGGTGGCACAACCAGTTATTAGGTTTAGGGGGGGAATTACTTTTTCACTTGGGGCCAGGTAGGTTTGGATAGCTTTTTTTCCCTTAATAAATGAAAACAATTTAAAAACTGAATTTTGTATTTACTCTGGTTATCTTTGTCTAACATTAAATATTACAATTTTATTTATATTGTTTGATGATCTGAAACATGTAAGCGTGACAAATACTCAAAAAAATAAAAAAAAATCAGGAAGGGGTCAAATACTTTTGCACAGCACTGGATTCTCATGACCTGCAAATTATTGCACTGCAAAATGTGTGAGGGTGAGAGAATTAAACTGCCACGCAGAAAAAGTAAGGAGGCAATTAAAGGCTTACACAAGAACTGCTTCTTCTTTTCCAGAGGGAACTCATGGAAAACCTCCCAGAACAATCTGACTGTTGGATGAGTGGGGCTGTACTCCCCTTTATAAACAGCATTCTGCAGAAAGAGAAAAGAGATTTTGAGATTAAAAGCCTTTACTCGTTTCACCGTCAGTAAACAATTTGTGTATTTGTGGAAAACAAATTATCAGTCAGGAAATAAAGTCCTCAGAGATGTGCAAGAATCTGTGTGATTTCTACAACTACTGCCCTAAAAAAATGCAAACCAGTTTCCCGTTTCTGACATCTGACAATCTGTTGTGCAGATGTTGTAATCTGTACAACAAGGACCTCTGGACACAAGAGTTAAAGTCATCAGCAAAATATGTGAAACTGTTCCAACAGCCTACCATTTATGATCAGATCTAGAGCTGCAAAGTAAGCCAAATGTCATAATAACCCACATAAGCGGAGTTTCTCAAACAGTTGTTTGGTTGGATATTTAGAGGACTCGGATGTGCATCTTTGCAACATCTGGCAAGAATTACATGAAACGCATGAAAACGAGCCTTTCAGAAAACATCAGATTCATCTACAGTTTTCTCCGCTTTAGCTCCAGCAGGTTCAAATCAAGTCCAAAGTTGAATTTGTCCAATATTCTGATTTTTGACTAATTATGTCTACTATGTCATTAATTTATGTCTATTAATGACTATTTAACATAATACATGTTTAATTATTTTGCCACTAAAGGTGCACTATATAGGATTCTTCATTTGAAAACAGTTGAAACATTCAAAAAAAATGAACAAAATCTATCAATGTGATGACATAATAATAGGACACACCCTATTACAAGAGATTCTGAACCTGCTTTGCTTAAATGTGATTAGCCAGTATGGCTTCATACACAAACCTGTGAGTTACACCAGTGGAAAGAGCTTTCTCTTTTCTGCTTCTTACTAAAGGGTTACACACCTATAATTAAACTTTTCGGTACAATGCATCACCCCTGAGGTGACAGTTTCAGGTAATGTCTGAGGACAGCTCACACATAAAATGCCTTTAAGGAAAGTCAGCATGCTACCATGCCAATCTAAAATGAGACAATACGTTCCAAACATTAGCTACCATTCACTGAGGCTGGTATTTAGCTTGAAGCACCAATGTGCCACAGTACAGCCCCAGAGAGCCACAGGCATGTTTGCTGTGGTTAATCTGAGTAAGGCAGTTCCCTGGTTATATAAACACCATGCACAAAACTACATAACTGTTTGCTGTGCTGAAGGGGAGGAACTTTAAAAAAAAAAAAAAAAACCTAAATAAAGCAACTGCTGTACAAATCTTTCCAATGAAAATAAGCATAACATGACTTGTGTTTCTGTTCTCCACTGTGTCGGTGAGGTGGGTACTGTGGCTGACTTTCCAGATGTAGAATATGCAAACATCAAATTCCCATTCACATACACGACTACAAGTTTGCAAACATTTGTGCTGCAGGGGATTAAAGATTTTCACTTACAGTGATTTTAATCCAGCTATGAGATTTTTACATACTTGAAAAAAATACTTGTAAAATTAATTTTAAAAAAAACCACACACACACACACACACACACACACACACACAGACAGTGAAGAGAAGCTTTGCTGACCCCAAGCAGGAAAGCCAGTCAGAACCGTCGGCGTACACATGCAGATGTTTAAACCGCACACTGACCTTCTCCATCTCCTCCCAGTTGTAGTTGTTGTTGCCGACCACCATGGCCATTAGCTCGGAGGGCTGGAACAGAGACAGAATCTCACCACCACACACCTTCAGGAAGCCGGAGGAGAAAGCAGAGTACTGCTCGCCCACAGAGTCTGAGAACACGTAGCGCAGGTAGGCCTCCACAAACTCCTTCCTGAAACACACGCACACACATGGTCACACACATGCACGAACAGGTTCAGTAAACATGCAGATAATCAATTCTGCACAGCAGAAAAGGAGCACATTCATTCAGATGTCAAAGTGGGAGTATAAACACTCTCTTCCTGCCTCATTGTGTCTGAAACTGAGTGTGTTCACATTATTTCAGTGGTTGGTTCAAAGCTTCTTGTTTTTTCTTTTTCTTTTTCTTTTTTTTGCAGACTAACTGGAGCTCATCAACATCCTCTTTATCCAGCCTGCTCTGATTTTGTTTACATCTCAGTGAGGTCTTACTGCAGAAGTTGCTTAGGTAGATTAAATCTCTAATCTCTTCAGCTGTGCTGGATCCACCTGTGCGTGCGTCAATATATGTGTAAATACTAAAAACAGTTTTGTTTTCGCTGTGCCAAGCTGAACTACAGAAGGAGGACACAAACTGCTGAATAAATCATCTGAAAAACTTAAAATTGAAACAGCGTTCCTACCATTTATCTATTTTAGATGTTGGAATGAATGCATGAAAGTAAAATTACTGTACTGTGGGAGAGAAATGTGCAGCTTCAACATTATTTTTAAATTTGAGCAACCACTGGAAAGCTCCTTTGGTTGGGGCTGAGCAACTACTGCACTATGGTCTATGACAGACATCCATGAGTATATCGAACATCTTAGAGAGAAAGGAATATGATGGCTGGAGATATTCATGACTGCTGAACATGGTATATTTTTCTAAGTAAATGCAGGAGCATGTTAAGCTTTATCACATGTATAAAAAGTTAAAAATGATGAATTAGAATGAAAAAATATGCATATAACTGCAACTACTCAAAGTTAAAAATGGCATATTTTTTGCAGACTTTGGATTTTGCAGACTTTGGATTTCAGTGCATAACAAATTTTCCCCAAAATTCCCAAGTAAATCAGACAACAATGATTCAAAGGTAACCAGTCAATTTAACTCAAACATTCTGGAAAGCACAATCCTCTACCAATCACTAAGAATAAAATAATATTTAAAAAAAGAGAAAGAAGCCATTTTTTAAAAAACTCTTTCCCTGATCACACACACAGAAAGTAAAGCTGTCATTTTATTTAGAAAAAGAGAACTCTGTGTAACAGCTGCTGCCACAAAACCCAGTTCAAATGGGGAAAGTACCAACAAAAGCTGCAAGGTGCTCCTGAAATACTGTTTTATTGAGAGAAATAAACAAGAAGGTCTCCTCATATAGGAAACCAGCACACACATGCACACACACACACAAGTGCTTCACATCAAAAAGCTAATAAATACAGGGCTCAGACAGTCTTCTCAACAAAGCAAGTCACACCCACAGAGGTCACAAAGCCCTGCAAACACAAACACTCCATCTAGCACAAAAAAAAAAAAACCCACAAAAAACAAAGCAGAGAATCATCTGTCTGATAAAATAACCTTCAGTATGAAGCTGAAGCATGTGTGGTATGAAATGCAGTTTGTACACCACACTGGTTTTTATCTATTATTCCTCTTTTTATAGTTCTGTATCTGAGTGTCGAGGAGATTTTGGAGAAACAATTTGTGTTACTGCTGCCCTCGCCATCTGTTCAGCACCAGCAGCCAGACATGCTGACACTGCCCGCCCCCAAACGCTCTCTCTGAGGAGTCCTTCACAAAATGCTGTAATCAGTGCCACTGGCACAAGGACAGCAGTTAAAAACGAAGAGCAAAAACACAGTGTGAATGGCTCTTAAAAAAAATAAAATAAAAGTGTCTGTGTTCAACAGAGATCATGGCCTTCAGTTCCAACACAAGCTGCCAGCTCTATGAGCGCATTTTAATCTCAGTGTTGGAAAAAAAGAAATAAATCTCACAGTCATCCCTTCTCCCTTCAGAGAGGACAGAGCGTAGAGCATTAAAACACTGAAAACTTGATCAACTTAAATCTAATCTGCCGAAAGGTCGGCTTAAATTCTCAGTGTGCATATATTTGATTTGTTGAGCTGTCAAACCTGTTGGTTGTGTCCACAGTGACGCTTTCTCCTCCAGGAATCAGCTCCTTGACTTCTGTCATCCCGTAGTTCTCCCTGGTGATCTTAATATGTGAAAACAACAATAAATAGACTCAATGTGGAGTTTTTCACATTGGAGATGTGAACAAACTGCACGAGCTTATTCAGCATGTTTCAGTTAAAGAATAAGTCTGGTGATACTCCAGTTTTTTTTCCTGTGCAAAGACCAAAACCAGCCCTCACCTAAATCTCCCAGAACAATCTGACTGTTCAGCCAAGGACTGTTTTGGGCTCTTCTTCTGTATCACAGACCTTCACAACCAACCTTCACTGAACATGTGCGCTGTACTTCATTTTCAGTCAATCAAAGGTTGACTTAATGGACACATTAAGTAGGAGTGAATGGTCATGCTAACATAGAACAGATTTTGAGAAATCTGTTCTATGTTAGCATGTTAACAATAAATAAAATGAAGAATAACACCAGATCTCTTCATTTATGTGACATAAAAATCAACAGATGAAAAGTTACACTTACAGCAAAGTTGAGAAGAAATGTCTCCTCCACATCACTTCCTTCATAGTCTAAAAGTTGTTGTAAACTTCTGCAGAAACAAAGAAATCAAGTAATAAAAACCAACACTCAACAGGTGATCATGAAAGCAGGGGAAACAAAGTGCTGTTATAGTAAAGTCAGTGAACAGGTGTGTGAAGTTTGATGGGTCTGGCTTGAACAATATGCATCCATGGTGTGAACTTGAACATTCTAGTTCACATCGTTCTCGAGTTATGGTCAACATTAAAGTTTTTGTGGAACACCAAGGCATTGACTTTTTCTTAGAAAAAGCTAAAAACAGGATTTGAGAAAATCTTATTTGAAACTTTCACAGAATAAATAGCTCCTGTATTACACATGCAGTGTTAGAGACACTGCTGACACCTGCAGTTCTGTTGTGCTATACACTGTGTTGCCAAAAGTATTCACTCACCTATACAAATAATTGAATTTAGGTGCTCCAATCACTTCCTTGGCCACAAGTGTATAAAACCAATTATAACAAAGTGGAAGCAATTGGGAACGACAGCAACTCAGCCATGAAGTGGTAAGCCAGGTAAAGATCACAGAGTGGGGGTCATTGGATGTTGAGGCTCATAGTAAACAGAGGTCATCAACTTTCTGCAGAGTCAGTCACTGTAGACCTCCAAACTTCATGTGGCCTTCAGATTAGCTCAAGAACAGTGTGTAGAGAGCTTCATGGAGTGGGTTTCCATGGCCGAGCAGCTGCATCCAAGCCTTACAGCACCAAGCACAATGCAAAGTATTGGATGCAGTGGTGTAAAGCATGCCGCCACTGGACTCTAGAGCAGTGGAGACGTGTTCTCTGGAGTGATGAATCACTCTTCTTCTGTCAATCCAATGGATGAGTCTGGGTTTGGTGGTTGCCAGGGGAACGGTACTTGTCTGACTGTATTGTGCCAAGTGTAAAGTTTGGTGGTGTGGGGTTGTTTCTCAGAAGTTGGGCTCAGCTCCTTAGCTCCAGTAAAAAGAACTCTTAATGCTTCAGCATGTCAAGACATTTTGGACAATTTCATGATCCCAACTTTGTGGGAACAGTTTGGGGATGACACTTTCCTGGTCCAACATGACTGCACACCAGTGCATAAAGCAAGGACCATAAAGACATGGATGAGTGAGTTTGGTGTGGAAGAACTTGACTGGCCTGCACAGAATCCTAACTTCAACCCAACAGAACATCTTTGGGATGAATTAGAGCAGAGACTGTGCGCCAGGCCTTCTCATCTAACATCAGTGTCTGACTTCTCAAATGCACTTCTGGAAGAATGGTCAAAAATTCCCATAAACCTACTCCTAGACCTTGTGGAAAGCCTTCCCAGAAGAGTTGAAGTTGTTATAGCTGCAAAAGGTGGGCCGACATTATATTAAGAATGGGATGTCACTCAAATTCATATGCATGTGAAGGCAGACGAACAAATATTTTTGGCAATATAGAGTACTTGTGTTTAATTCAATTCGTATTTTATGTTAAATTCTGTCTATGTTTGACTTTCACACTGAAAATCAGGGATCAGCTGTGCTGGTCTTGTAGCTCCACAGATCAAACAAACTGGGAATACAGCCTCTGTCAGATTAGAGGTGAATTATTAATAATAGGAAATGACTCACAGGGAGTGTTGTGTTAGTTTTCCTGCAAAGAAAATGCTAGATGTTTAACCACCAATAACAGGAAGGACAAATAGGCTGCCAAAGGAAATACTAATTAGTCAAAGGGGATATATTATTATTGTTTTGCAATTTGACCCGAGCTACTCAGCTGAGGTCACGGTACAAAGAAAATGTCAAGCAATCTTTATGAGAAAGTAGAGCTGGTGTCTGTTTCTTATCTGTGTGATGTGGCCACTGTGCTGCCTTTAGTCTACTGAAGCTGAACTGCTCAAAAAGACAAGTCAAAATAATAACAACAATAAACATTTTAAGATATAGTGTCCTTTAACATGGTTTTGTCTCAACAACAACAGGCTGTGCAGCCCTCAGTTATGGGGATTTGTAATCACATTCAGAGGATAAACATAAAATCAATAGGCAATTGGACCCAATTAGGCTCAATTGAAATGCTGACCCTTCCTGTTCTAAATTCAATGAAGTGGCAAACAATTGCAATGCTACTCTGAAAAGAAAAATGCTGGTTATGTAAACAAGTGACACACAGGATGTCTGCAGAGTTGACATCTTAATCCTGTCCAAAGGAATAATATTCAAGGTCACTGTTAGAGTGGTGGGATACAATGTTTACCTGGCTTCAGTGGGTGAGAGCTCTTTGAAGTCCTCCAGTGTGGGTGATACCTCGAGCAGCTTCTTATAAAGAGCCAGGGGGAAGTGGAGGTCCACCACTGTAGCGTTATAGATGGCCAGACCGCAGATGATTCCAATCAGGTGAAACCAGTTTTGCTCTACAAAACACTGAAGATGCATGTAGGATAATTATTTTGCTGTTGCCTTTCTTAACACTTGGCTGAAATCTGAGCAGATTCTTTAGTGGCATGGTGTCAACTGGCTCAACATAACTCGACAATTTCTCACATCCCACGAGCTGAAAAGATTATATGGTATGCCAGCAGTAAATTCAGATTTGCAGCACTATTTAAACATTAAAAAAAAAAAAAAAGGTACTTCGTTTCTTAATTATGAGATATCAGAGCTTAGGGGGTAAATATGCTATTATTAGTGAGTTCTGTGTGTTGGTCTATTCCAACTCTGCGTAAATGCTACTCGGGGGGCTTGACCTTGACTTGAATGGCAGAGAGGAGACTGACTGAAACAGAGCTGATAATATTTTGTTTCCCAGCTCAGTCGGTATGACGGTCAAGTCTGAAGGACGTGCTCTCTTATAGAGGTGAGTGTTTAGTAAACCTGAATGTTCCCACTGACCTACAGCGTCTCTATGTATAACTCCAGAAACAACAGCTCTTCCTGGAGAACACAGCAACAGGGCAAGTAACTGCTGGCTCATATTGTGATAATCCATTATAGGCAGACTGTTATTTAGTACAAAAAAAACAAAACAAGAAAGCTAAAATGCTTCAAACCAAAAGGAAAAGGTCAGCGGACGACTATTAAAGCATTGACTTTTCCTTTTCAGCAACAGATGGAATACAGCGTGTCCATTCTACATAGGCCAAAAGGGAAAATATCTGCAAAGTGTAAATTAGGCTGGAGCCCAACCTCATTTTCTCTGACTTTATTGAACAGCAGATAAATGCACAAGAGGCTTCAAACCTAAAGAGGGGCCGAATACGATTTATACACACAGCACAGCAGCAGTAGGTTCACTAATTACTCAAATCTTCTTTCTTTTCTGACGTCACTGAGATCTCACAATATCATTATTAGCCTAAATGCTTTTATTCCCAGAGAACAGCTGAGCTGCTGCACACAGATTCAGAGAGAAAACCAGCAACACAGGCCACTTATTGTCAGCAAGTCCAAATATGTTTTAGTCTGGAGACAGCATTTTTCTTTTTTTCCCAGAAGTAGAAAAAAAAAGGAGACTACTAAATGGAGTTTCCAGCTTTGTGACTGAAATACAGTAATAACACTGTTGTGCTTCAAAATCATTTAAAACAGTGACGTGTTCATCCAATTTACCCAAAAACTAAAAATAAAAATCTGTCTCTGATTTTTAACCGTCTTGAATGTCAGTCTCACCTCCAGATTCAGTATCATTGTTCTTCTGGACAATCATCTCCATAGATGAAATCTCCAATTTGCATCAGACAAAACAGCATCTACAGCAACGTGTTTATCATGTTTAACTGTCTGCAGTAGTGTGACTTTCCTTTATGTTTCAAGCTTAAGGTAATATGCTAAAATTAGACTTAATTATATAAAAAAAAATACTCAATAAATAGTATAACATACTAATTCTACTGTGTGCTCATGAGCAACTGAGGAAACTCACTTTATCTGAAAACCAGAGCAGGTTGGACTCTTTGTAATGAGTGAACATCCCATACACAGGATCCATCAGCTCCTTCAACAGCAGCAGGAAGAACTCTTTAGTTACGCCGCCTGCGTCTATGGCCTCCTCTCCATCAAAGATCACCTGGAAGGAGGAAGAAGCAGATGAGAAGAGTGACAAAGTATAGAGAAAAGCAAAAATAGATTTTTTTCTTAACTGAAGTTACACCTCTGTTGAAAGCAGCCTCTTACTTTGAGTGGTTTTTTGAGGTCCACATCAGAGTACATGGTGAGCTCACGTAATGTGTCGCTTACTAAATGGCTCCTGCGCACATGGAGCACCAGGTAAGGGTTCCTAGCGAGATGGGGTTCCAGTGTGAGCAGCATAAAGACATTGTGTAGGTTTGCACCGCTTACTGCCATCTAGGTAACGGTCACAGGTTGAGGAGGGAGAGAAACAGATAAAAACAATTCACATTAAGTGAGAACAATTAAAACACATTCGCTGTTTTAACAGATTAAATGCCATCGATATCAGTGTCACTGCATGGAACACAAATACGTCCGTCAGCAGTGGGCACCTGCATTTGCAGTTCAGCATCAGTTTGCAGCATGGTTGTCTTGGCTTTTGCGTTCAGTATGAACGGGTAGGCACATAGGTTCACTGAGGGAAAGTCACTCTGCAGGGAAGACAGGACTAACACTTATTAAACCATTAAAATAAATCACATTTATCTATTATGCTTAACACTTGACTCTTTAATTCAACTACCTGTGAAGTGGAGGATCCCATTTTCTAAAAATCAGAAAGAAAGAAAAGTCATCTGACCAGACTTGAAATGGAAAAAAATCTTTTGAAAGCAGCACTGTAGTAAGATTTATAAATTTGTTCCAGTGTCCGAGGCTTGTGTGTGAAATGAAATGGTAGCTAGAATGAACAAACAGAGCCGGCAAACACACACGCCTTGCACAGGTATTCAGAAACAACTCCACACTGAGCAGTGCAACCTATCCCTAATGAAAAGTGTGTGTAAAATCAGGAACTGTCATACAAAAACAAACTCAGTACTCACAATCTCAGCTTTATTCAGAAACCATTTGAGGTAGTCTTCCTGGATGTCCACAAGGCTGGTGATGTCTGGGATATAAAAGCGGTTGTACTCCACATGTTGTGCCCTTAAGTTTACCTGGTAACATGGAACAAACACCTGGCTGAATTCCAGGAAATGTCACAGTACACAGCAGACCACAGACTACGAAGAACCATCTCAGCAGGACACAAATACGTTCTCCTCAGATTTTATTGTCCAACAAACACAGCTGAGAATAACAAGTGTCATTTGTGGGTACCTTGTGGAGCTTCTCCAGCAGCCTAAGAGTGGCAAGAAAATAGTTCTCATAGAACACGGGTACGAGCAGCGTCTTGCCTCCTGTTAGCATAAAGACAACAATGCTCTTGTACATGTCGACCATTCTAGTGAACACACTGCCGTCCACAAAACACCACCAGTTGTCTGCAGAGACAGAAAAGGAGATGAAAATAAATTACCTCAAACGAACAAAACATGATATTTTACTGTGAACACAAATGGCACTGTGGTTGGCAGTTTCTTCCATGATGTATCAGTATTTCAGCAACCACACAATAACAATGTTGTTGTTGTTGGCTTTAAATACACTCACAGCCACTTCATTACACCTGTTCAACCACTGAAATGCTTAATAACGGTAAATAACAGAAATATCTTACTAGCCAATCACATTGAAGTGGCTCAACGCATTAGACTTGTAGAGATGGTCAAGATAACCTGCTGAAGTACAAACTGAACATCAGAATGGGGAAGAAGTTGATTGAACTGACTTTGAATGTGGCATGGTTGTTGATTCCAGATCAGCTGGTCTGATTATTTCAGAAATTGCTAATTTACAGGGATTTTCCCACACAACCATCTCTGGATTTACAGAGAATAGTCCGAAAAAATCCAGTGAGCAGCAGTTCTCTGGGTGAAAATGCTTTGTTGATGTCAGAAGTCAGAGGAGAGTGACCAGACTATTTCGAGCTGATAGGAAGACAACAGTAACTCAAATAACCACTCCTTATAACCAGGGTATGCAGAAGAGCATCTGTGAACATGTAATATGTCAGACCTTAAAGGCTACAACAGCAGTTAGGATTTGGAATAAACAATATGAAAGCATCCTGTTTTCTATCAACAGTTCAGGCTGGTGGCGGTGGTGGTGGTGTAATGGTACACTTTGGGCCCCTTACTACCAATTGAGCACCATTTAAATGCCACAGAGTACCTGAGTATTGTTACTGACCATGTCAGCAGGATAGCGCAGCATGTCACAAAGCTTAAATCATCTCAAACTGGTTTCTTGAGCACGACAAGCTCACTGCACTCAAATGGCCTCCACAGGCCCCAGATCTCAATCCAGTAGAGCACCTCTGGGCTGCGGTGGAACGGGAGATACTCATCATGGATGTGCAGCTGACAAATCTGCAGCAACTATGTGAAGCTATCATGTCAATATGGACCAAAATGTGTTTGTTCCCAGAACCTTGTTGAATCTATGCCATGAAAAATTAAGGCGGTTAGGTGTTTGTTTGTTTTTTTGTTTTGTTTTTTAAGAACTTTTATATGGTTAAACAGGTTTGGGTCATTGCAGGGTGAAGACTGAACTTCTGGACAAGCTGCTAACTGACCTTTACTTCTGATGTTTTCTCAAACATCAATAGTAACTGCAAAAATCCATAACAATGAGCCTCTACTGTTTGAAGATGCTGTAAAACAGTGGTGTTTTTTTTTTTAATCTCTAGCTGACGAAGCATATGGAGTACAGATATGGACAAGGCTACTGACATATTCTAAAGAGTAACATGGTGTGACAATCAGAGCGTGCATGCAAATATGATACCCAATACTTTGCTGGGGTTGGCATCTAGCCGGAGAATAGCCATAGCTAGGGGTATCGTGAGGCGGACGTAGTTTTTGGAGTCCTGCAGGGCCGGGTACTCTGACAAGATGAGGTAGATCCTCATGGCCTCGACATCAGGAGGGGAGCGCGGCAGCTGAGGGATCAGCAGGCTCTCAAAACTCTTGGTGGCCTAAACAAGAGAGAACACAGATATCAGAGTGTGTGTTTATAATTTTAGTTACACAGCTCAGAGAAACAACATCTATTGTTAGAAACACAATACAGGGAGAGAGGCATTTGGCTCTACTGTTCATTCTTTTTTTACTGCACATTTAAAAGCTAAATGTGATGGGATATTTTTTGTGGATGCATGAGGCAGCAGGGGCAAAAATGTCAGCCGCTAAATTTTGCAAGAGGCTTTTAGTGGTTGGGGAAAGTGGCCTCAGTCTGCATCAATCAGATTAAGGCCACTTCAGTCCTAAACATAACATTAGTGAGTCAATGTTGGAGTCATGATTCACTTCTTCATTTTGTACCATGAATCTGTGGCAGAACTTGATGTACTTTCAAAACAAACCCGACTTTCACATCCCCCCAAATGAATGTCTACAAAGCAACTGTTGCATTTCACGCAAATGTTTTTCTGACATTTTGGCTTCAAAGAACAAATCAAAAATCCCTTTCTATGACATTCAGCTATATCAATTTCTCTCAAAATGACAGAATTTAGGCTCCCAAACAGATATCAATGAGGTTTTTAATTTGGAGTGAGCGGCTGATTTTCAACAGCAACACTGAGATCTAGAGGCACAGTGATTCACGTAGAACTTTGTTTGTGCCCACTCAATGAACTAACTCCAATATTCACTGTCCTCTTAGCCCTGCTTTCTGCTTCTTCAGCTCCTGAGATAAACTGTCTACCACTTTAGTTGCTAAGTGTTTCACAGCTCTCATCAGCTTTTTCTGTTGGCTGCTGTCCCGCCCTCCCAAATGCAGGACTGTGAATTATGCGAGACATTCGCTACCAGCAAGTGGCATCTTTCACATTACACACTGACCAATCATTAATACAAAAATACCAATTACCGTGGCTTAAACATGCCATCATCATGTGATCTTACTGACTGAAGAGTGTGAAAAGGGAAAAAAGCCCCAAAGTGTGCTGAACTAAATAAAAGTGAATTTCATTGCTTGTGAATCCACTTTAAAAAGTTTGTTGTAAAAGTTTGTTGTAAAAGTTGTAAACGTTTAAACCAGGGATCCTCACATCCAGGCCTCGAGAGCTGGTGTCCTGCAGGTTTTAGATGTGTCCCTGCTTCAACACATCTAAGTCAAATATAGAAGTCATTAGCGGGACTCTGGAAAACTTGACTGCATACCGAGGAGGTACTTCAGCAATTTGATTCAGGTGTGCTGGATCAGGGACACATCTAAAACCTGCAGGACACTGGCTCTCGAGGCCTGGATGTGAGGATCCCTGGTTTAAACAGTAGTTGATTATTAGGTAATCCAAGTATAAACCAAAACTTATATATTATTTTCTTTATTCATGCTTTTGGTCAGAAAAAGAAAGTCCTTACAGGGATACAGCAAACTGGGTTTGAAGAGGAAATAAAAATGTTACTCAATTATCCCGTACCTGCTCCATAAGTTCAGAGAAGGCCGGTTTGCTGAGAGTCTCAAACAGCATTCTGACAGAGTTGAGATCGATGCCTGGGATCTTTGGGTTGGTTTTGAAATGAATATCATCACTGAGAGAAAGCAGACAAGGATATGACTAACATCTCAGTGAACACTAAAAGGATTAAAAACAGAGCTCATGTTCATGGAATTTGTGGTAAAGCTTTAATGTAAAGGCACACATTGCTTTGGATTAAACACAGGTCTATTCCAGCCTGTCATGCAGCAGGTCAGCTGTAAGTCACCTGTAAGTAGGTGTGATAATAGTCTTTGCAATATAAGCAAAGGTTAAGTATACATGCATCCTAAATGTATTTAAGTCAGTCCCTAAGTAGATCTCTTCTTCTGCCTGGTAGCTGAGGAGAGTAAGCACTAGCTGCCTTAAGCAACCTTCAACGTATCACTGAACACTGAGCATTAAAGATTTAACCATCTGTAAATGCCATTTTATTTACCTATAGGCACAGCATGGAAAATATTGACTGATACAACAGTGCATCCCTAATGGGAACTGTTTACAGCACTCAGTCATGACACAAAGACAGATCAGATGTGATCCTGCGGAGATTGTTTGTCAAACAGAAAACACTGCTGCAGACGGTACAGCGGCTGTGCTGAGTCACAGCGATGACCCATTAAATTATGAGAACTCGCTCAGCTTAAAGCACCCTCTGAGCAGTGATGCTAATGTGATACAAAGAAAAAAGTCTGCATTTCCTGTGCATGCATGCGCTCTGAACAAGTGCAGCAAATCCCACAGCTGTACCTAATAAAGGGAGATACAAATATAGATTCCATTACTTTATTTTTGTAGGTGCAATTGTCATATTATTAATTAAGAAAGCAACTAACAGTTATTTCCATTTATTCAATCAGTTAGTAGGCATCCCGTCCTGTACTTCACATGCACTACTTTCTTTATAGTGGATGATACTTTTATTGCCTCCTTGGGCATTTCAGTTTTTTAAGCATTCATTTTTCTCCATATGTATGCAGAGGCTGTTTTTTTCCACCCAGCTGACCTCCACAGTTCATTCCCAAGACGAGATAAGCATCTGCTCATGAGTTTGTCCTACATATGTCATGACGTCAACACACAGGTTGATGGACTCACTAACCAAACAGATAGTATCTTTCCCAGGCCTGACAATCAGCCCATTCTGCTGGATAAGGTGACGTGTATTGACTTGCAGGTATTTGGACAAAGGAAGCACATCGTGTGAGATTGGCAATCAGTTTACAGTTGTTTCATTATGCATTTCTTTACTTTATTTCATTTTATGGTACACACCTGAGGGAGTTACTCTGTGATGAATCTGCACTAATAAAACTCGTACTGATTTTTTTGTTTGTTTGTTTTAAAAATGCAAAAAATATTTTCTTGCCCGTGTTTAGGACTGTATCATCCTTCTTTGTGCTAAAATACTGGAAGAGTTTCAGTAGCAAAATCCAGTAGAAAACTGCAATTTTGATGTCCAGCGCTACTGCAGTTTGTGCCAACTGTCACCTGCCTGAACCAAGGCCAAAGATTCTGAGCATGTGCTATGCTATTTTTGGCTCAGCACAGTAGAGATCCAGACGTGGCACACGTACAGCACATAATTCTACTAACCATCTTAACTGTGCTTGTCTAGTTTAGTTCAGGATTACATTTTCAACCTGTAGAAATCAAACACTTTTTCTAATAAAAATAAAGCCAGTGATGGAGAGTAAAGAATAAAATATCTGCTCATAATAGACACTTGTCAACCAGAGGGTTCATCTGGAGAACCTTGACTAATTCTTACATTACTGACATGGGAATTTAAGCAGGTTATCACCTGTTTATTAATTCAATTACTTAATAATACTGATTCTTTATAGTTCAAAATTTGGGGTATATCTTTTTAACATTTAATTTTTAAATGGCTGGGTTTTTTCCCCCAAGGTCACCACTGTCTTCTATTTCTTTGTCAAAATAAAGGTGAAAATTCTCAATTACAAGTCCTACTTAAAAGTAACAAAATATATATATTTGAGAAGAAAAGTGGTTTTTCTGAAGAAAAAAAATATTGTTTATATTGTAGATTCAATAATAATCTCAATCTAGCAGCATTTTACTGTGGTAAGCTGGGCAACACGGAGCTATGAGCATTAATGTTTTTGCATTAATATATGCACACATGCTCTAAAATAAAGCCTGACTCTATTGTTTTTGTAATTTCTCAGCAGGGTGTTGTTATAGGTGAAATCTGTGTACCTTTGGTCCAAGAAACTGGCGTTCCAGCACGCCGTCGAAGACAGCTGAACTATGATGTCACTGTAAACAAAACACACATTACAATGAAAATGTAATACAGTGATTAAGTGAATTAAACTCATACTTCATTCATATTGGATTATACAGTATCTCTTATAATCTATATTTGCCGCGATACATTTTTATCATTGACTTACTTTGTGGCGCTAGAGTCTGTGCTGTACATCAGTTTCAACCTCCACGAATTTAAACTTTCATAATTGATTGGTGAGAGGCTTTTGCTAATATTAATTACTCTGAAGTCTTCCGGGGGGCAGAGCTCTGTAGAGGGGAAGACAGAGGACACATAACAGTACTTTAATAAATGTGGAAGATTGTTTGCTTTTGCCCTTTGCAAAGACTGTGGCACAGTTCAATCTGGGTTGTGTCACTTTCCTCTCCAAACACAAAGTAACGAGGCCACGCCTGAGGTTAAAATGTTTTGCCTGGGTTTGTGGCTGAGGCTAAATGTTTTACATCTTTATCAGGGTACATTCCTGACAGTCTGTTTGAAAAATTTTCCCATATAAATGCTCCACATACATAATGTTCCTTTAACTGAACTGTTAAAGCTTAGACATTAATGCCACCTTGTGGTGAAACACTGAACCTATGCAATGTAGTCGTAAAACATCTACTGCTCCTAAGAAAAACTCCTAAGTTGCAATTTTTGGATGTGACTGTTCAGAATTATACAGCACCTAGTTTAACGACAACCTTTATTTATGCCTTAAATTTTTATCTTTTTCAGTCTCTGATGGTTGCAACAGTATGCCCTATCTCTGACTTTGTCAGAAACTTTACTTTTTGTTGCTGGATTGCATTTTTCACCATATTTTTTAAAGATGAAGAAATGACAAAGCATGTATCAATTCATGCAAATTCACACAATAAAATTACAAGTATATATTTTTTAAAACGTGGTATTTTGGTGATAATCATTAAGAAATCACATACCTGCTCATTAGAATACAGTAAGAAACTATGGTCTCCGCCACAGATGATTTTGGTCACCGTATACTGTTTTGATTCTATTTGAAAAAAGAAGACAAAAAAAGAGACACTGGACATTTAATATCATGGTGTGTGTTTGTATTTTCCTGACCTTGAAAATACAGATAACACATAGTAATGAAGGATAAAGAATAATATGTTGTAGAAGCATAAAGCAATGATAGGCTTAAAAGGCTCAAAAATTAAATTTGATGTGCTTCATAGAAGTGTCCTTCCAGTAATAAAATTTTTTTTAAAAATCCCTCCTGTGACTCACACCCACAAGACTACATTATAATCAGATTGCATGGTGATTTTTGGTCCAATGGATGAAACTGCTGTGGAAATAAGGGCTGCTTTGGATGAACTATCCTTGTGATTGTTTTGCCAACAGTGAGTACAGCCAGATCAGAAATACCTCTGCAAAACAGTAAAGCAGAAGATTCTGGCTAGGCAGCAAAACTCACTGTGTAGCTATCAGTCTGTTATTTCTGTTACAGACTCTGTAATGGGTAGGGCATATAAAACACAAATGCAACATTCACCACTGATTTTCCAGTCAGACAGACCTTCAAAGCACCCACCACCCTCTTCCCCCCTACTTGCTGTCTGTATTTCCACTGCAGCTACCAGTAAAGGCACAAATGCAAACAGGGAACATGTCGAACAAAAAGGGAACAACTGAGCAGTGGGATTGAGGCGTTTTTAAAAAGCCTTCAGTCACGAGCATATAGGAACTAATCGGCAAGTCCTCCGTTTACCTCTTCTATGGAAATTTCCAGTCAGGAAACTGGCCTTGACAGGAAATGGGCTTCTGGCATCTCCCAGTATTCCTGTGCCCAGCTGGCCATGGCTGTTACAACCAAACGCATATACCATGCCAGAGGAAGGCACGAATGCCAACGTGTGGTGCCTGGCAAAAGGACAAAACAAGCTATGAAGAAACTCAAAAATAAATTCACCAGTTTCTTAGTTACATGTTTACAGCATAACATAACCATTACAGTTATGAAACATACCTTATATCTCTGTGATCTTACATTTTCAGTTGTTTTTGCAGCAGCTATCTTTTTAAATCACTATTTTACTGCAATGCAATAATGATTTCCACACATTGTTTCTGCTATTTTACTATTTTATATTACTTTTTTAATTCAGATTTTCTGGGGAATTTTTATTCTAATAGTCAAGAACAGGAAATGAATGAGTAGATGCAACAAATGTCTGTGGCTGGAGGCAAAACAGTCCCAGCTGATTCATTAACATTTAAAGCACAAGGTGACTTTCTATAAGTGTTTTCAATATTCCTTTCCCATCAGGCATGGAGAAAATGCTAAAAAAAAAAAAAAGAATCCAGCATACAACAGAGCTAAAACTGCAGATTTCTGACAGAGTCACAACAAATTTTAAGCTTCATAAACACAGACTTTACAGCAGAGCGGTTGTACTGGGTTGCTTGAGATCATACAGGTATAATCAACAAAAATCCTGTGTGGGTTTAGCAGAGACGGTACCTGCCACAGGTGATTTGGGACACCTCAGTGCCCATGAGCTCCAGCACTCGTCTAGGTAAAAGTTCACTATTGGTGGAGCCATGACCCAGCTGACCCCAAGAGCCATCACCAAACGTAAACAAGCCACCATCCTTCCAGAGACAGCAAAAACACCGAATGACTTTTTCCATGTTATTTTAGAGGGAAACTTTCTGCATAGTTTCACAGTAAAATATACTTTTTAAGGACCACACTTATGGCACAGATGTGAGGTGGTACATTAGGATTAGATAGGGTTAGGCTCTGTGGCTGAAATAAGAGTAAATAAGAGGGTAAAATAATATAACACTGTCGCACCAATTTCCTGGTGGGTGATCAAGTATGATCTAACAAAACAGGACTATTTAATACCTGGTTATATGTTACTAGAAATGGGAACATTTACAGATGCATTTTTAAAGCATGTGTAAATATCTAAACAGTGAAACTCAACACAGTTAAAAAAATAAAATAAAATCATACCTTTGTCAGGGCTGCTGTGTGTTCATCTCCACAGCTGATGTAAACAACTTTTTGAGATCTCAAAAATTTGATGTGGCATGGGACAGCACGATCTGAGGAAGACAACAACACACAAGCAAGTTCACACTGTTAAACACTCCAACTAACTGAATGCACTCACTGAAATTACCAAGACACTGGGAAACACATGAACTTTTGCATTCTAATTTAGCATCGTGGCGGCAACTCAACTAAAACTGAATAGGTTAGTAAATATCATTAATTGAATTATTTAATACTGAGGATCATTTCCATGAAATGTTACAAACAGATCTCTTATCCAATATAGCCACCTCTAACTAGTACTCTAACCAAGTATGCTACCATTGTTCCACAGACTCTCTTATAACATCCTATCAGTAAACTAAGACCAGTCTCTTACTTCTGTGAATAAGAAAGTGAAAATGAAAGTTTTGCACATGACTCTTTGCAGTCATGTGCAAAACTGAGTAAAACCCGTGATTTAATTTCTTGTAGTATCACGTTTATCAGCAAAAACTTGAAGTAATCATTTTCTGTATGGCTTTATCGCTCGGGTTGGGGTCTGGATTTTGCCTGAGCCATTGCAACCTTTATTCTTTTCTTTTTCAGCCATTCTGTTGCAGGTTTTCTGCTATGCTTGGCATCACTGTCCTCTCACATGACCCAATTTGGGCCAAACTTTAGCTGTTGGACAGATGGCCTCACACTGGACTCTAGAATGCTTTTGTATATGTGAGTGATTCAATGAGGAGTTCATGGTCGACTCACTTACTGCAAGACAAGCCCAAATCATCACCCCTCCACCACTGTGCTAGACAGCTGGTATGAGATGTTTGTGCCGCTGTGTCTGGTTTTCTCCAAACGTGTGTGTGTGTGTGTGTGTGCATTTTAGCCAAACATCTCCAATGTGGTCTCATCTGTCCAAAGGAAAACTGTTGCAGAAATCTTGTGATCTGCTCAGACATAACTTAGAAAACCTAAGCTGTGATGCCATGTTCTTTTTCTGATTGTACTGTCATGAACTTTAACATGCTAGGTCTGTAGAGTCTGACATGTAGCTCCTGCAGGTGTGTTAACACACACCTGAATACTCCAAAGCAGCAAACTGCCAAAACTTCTGCTTTGATAGAGGTGCTCACACTTGCTGATGATCAATTAATCAACTGCATTTAATTAACAGAACCTGGCTGCTACTTACCCTCTTAAATATTACCAAAAAGTAAAGGTGTACTTAGTTTTTCCCAGTACTACATGGAGTCCCGTGAAAACGATTTTTCACATGACTACCTTGTCACCTATTACCTTGTTTATCATTAAGGCCGAGTTGTCCAGCTCTGTTTTTGCCCCAGCCAAATACAGCTCCAGACAATGAGAGGGCAAAACTGTGGTCTCCTCCTGCAGTTATCTGTGCCAAAGGAATTCCTGCTAGAGACTTTAAAGGATGAGGGAACAGCTTGCTGGGTTCTCCTTTCCCCAGCCCGAGTTGCCCGCTGGTATTCTGGCCCCATGTGAACAGCTGGCCATCTGAAAGGAAAAATGCATATCTATTCCTCCTTACATCAACACCAATAATAAAGACAAAATACAGGCCAATTGTTTCTTTTGCCATGTGTCTGTATTTAGATCTGTTGCAGGCTGTGGGCATCATAACAGCTCATACGGATATATTGACTAAACGTCAATGACACCAAACCTTTTCATTTTATACCTCAACTTAAATCAACTCAAGGCTTACACCAAAACATATTTAGTAAAATAAATAAATAAATAAATAAATACATTCCAGACTAACAGATCAAGCACAGACTTGACTATGCTGTTAGAATCCAAAATCCATAAAATACAAAGCTGTGGGTGTTTTTCCCCAAGAAGACGTGGTTCAATATTTGATCCAATTTTCGTCAGACAAAAACACTCACTTCAATTCCCCATAATGCAACACCATCTTTCTCTAGGTTCTCCTCCCCTGCAAACACATATATCCCCTCGTCTGGGCTTCTGGTGAAAATATTATGCCTCAAGTCTTAGCAGGGCTAACCCTGATGTCATGGTTGACACTTCATTGCTCCAATGTTAAACACACACACCCTCATTTGTTCACCGCTCATCTATAGTCTTAGAGTAACAAAGGACTATGTCAGAAAAAAAAACAACTCATCAACACAAGCTAGCTAACTGGAGAACTTGTTTCACCAGTACAGCTTTTATCAGGGTGAATTAGCCTAATTTCTTTCTTTCTTTCTTTTTCTTTTTGTTTTGTTTTTCCCCCAATCCCACCCTCAATTCAGATATCACATTATCTAAACAAGAAGCTCATGGGCCATCACAATTGCCCATTACTGCCAGGTGATTTCCTGTAAAATGACGAATATGATCCTGAGCTTGTGCACAATTTGACTGAAGACCCATTAGGTGATCAAATCTGTGAAGGTTTCACTAAAATCTGACCAATACTGTATGCTGGATGAGCTAAAATTTACATGGTAAGACACAGTCTATCTGAGGTGAATTTAAGAGGTTTTCTTATGCCATGCATTTCAGCTGGACATGAACACAGTTGGGATCCAAGATTCAGATCATGAACAGTGCTGGTATGCTATGAAGAGACTGTTTTTCACACCTCTAGAAAGTGCAATGCAGTGCTGATTCCCACACATTACTTGGGAGATGTGATGGTCACACAGTCTTTTGACCAATCTAGGATAACAGGAAAAAACATTATTAAGCCAAAAATACACATTAAAAACATTTCTCATTTGAGTGAATGGTGCATCAAAAGGTTGGGATGATTGTCATTTAAGATTATTTAGTAGTCACAGACTAATTCCAAATAATTTCGAAATAAATGTAAAGACTTCAAACCTGATATATATGAAAGGCAGCTGCATTAAAATCAGAACTTAAAGAAATTTACTAAGTAATGACTATTAAACAACCTCCCTCAATATATGTTTGCATGGGGCTATTTCACTTCCAGTATCTATAACTTGGAGGTCAGTCTGACATACCAATAGACTGTTGCCCTTAACAATGAAGGTGTCTGTATATTTCTCCCTTTTTCCCATGATTTTTTGTGCATACAGCTATAAATATATTTCTGATACCCGTCTTGTTGTATAATCTTTTTCGTCTGCTTTCTTAACTTTCAGTAAAATGTACATTACAAATGAAACCATTTGTCAGGGCACTAAGTGATTATTCCAAAAAACTGTTTTCAATCCATTTACTGTAAAACCTATTTTCCATTTTGCATTTTTCCAGTATTTGCATGAGAAAGAGTTATGGGAAGTCTATGACCATGTGTTTTCAAATGGGTGTTTTCTTCCTGTAAACTCTGCAGTCACCTTGGGATTCGAACAGCCGACTCTGTGGTCCCCAGGCCGAGCTGTCCCCCATCACCAGCTCCCCAGGCAAACACTTGACCCTGCTCATTCACTGCCATCGAATGAGCCCGACCGCACGACACCATCGTAATCTTCTGGGTATCCAGAGCCGCAACAAGATCTGTGAAGAGATTAGATCTCTATAGCAGAGGTCCTTTCATTATTATTCTCAATAGATAACACTTAAACCCATTTTTTTCCCCTCAATTATAAGGCTAAATAATTCAAAATGCATGCTATTTATTATCTGATCAGTTCAAGTAGAGGGCATTTATAGATCCAACCCAGGTAATCTTTGCCAATATTTTCACGGCCTAATCCTAAAAAAGAAAACGGGTATAAATTGTATGTAATGGCACAACAGATCCAAGAAATGTATAATATACACATTTCTTTTGAAAATAGTTTTTGGCTACACTGCGAAATGTTGTATTGAAGCACATGTAAAGAGGATGTGTGTGGGAGAGACTGAGCAGCTGTGGACTATTTTCTTGTGTGGCTTTCTGCTAAGGACCAGGTTAAATGAAAGCTACTGGCTACTGGCTTAGACAAATTGAAAACACACAATATAGCTGATAATGGGGTTTCAAGTGAGCTATGACTACGGGATGATTGCAAAGCATTTAATCAACAGTCGACATTTTCTTAGGCTTGTTAAAAAGATAAAAATCACAAACATAAAATGATGAAGGCTTTCTATCCAAAATATAATTATGCCAAGCGAGCCCAGATGCTTATGCAACGTGCGAGATAACATATCAACATCTATGCAGTATTTCTTCAATTAAAGGTATGGATGGACATACTTCAAATAGGCCTGTGTATTTTTTCAAGGTCCAATAATTCTTGTATTTGTTCAGTGCTATTACGGGTTCACCCACATGCCAAAACAAAGAACATGCAGAACAAACTTCAACCCACATGATACTACCACAGATCCATTGTGTCTGCTACACTTTTGGGGAAAGTGTCTAAAAGGTGGAAACAGGAATCCTCCTGGTTTCATGTCAAACTAACTTTACGATGCCCAATAGCAGCTATATAAAATACACTTATGGCGTGAAAAAAAAATGCTACTGCTATATGAGTGTGTGCACATTTCAGATCCTCTGTCACCCTGCTTCCATAGCAGATCTAAAAACACAGCAGCCACTGGACCTACTAAGACTTGCAAAATACATTTCACTGCATGTTCAAAAAGCTCTTTCAGTTTTACGTAAAGGTGGAGTTACCTGGAATTTCAGAAGGCATACTGAACAATTCTTTTATGAGATTCTCTCCCTACTATTACTAACTACCACAATTACTGGTAGTTGCAATGTCTTTGTGATTAAAGTATCAGGGTTTATTACTTGGTTTGTTACTTTAAATGGCTGGAAAAAAATTGGAAATACACAGACTTTGATTTAAGTAACTATGTGCAGACCAGTCTTGTTTATGTACCTAATCATTAAAGGCCCATTTTGACCCTGGTTATGTGCTAATATCAGCCAAACATCAGTAACAGCATAGAATTCCACCATCAATGCATCCCTAACGACTTTAATTTATTAACACTTATATTTAAATGTCAAAAATGTAAAATAATAACCCTATATTTCTCATGCAACCCCATTATAGTAGCCAAACAGAACAAAATGTAGCATTGTTATTAGACCATTAGCCCACCTCCCGACAGTGCAGCCAAACGTAGACATAAACAAATCAGGCCAAATTCAGGCACACACTCAAACATTGCTAACTTTTGACACCAAATAAGAAGTTCATCAGGGTGGTGCAATCCATTACCAACCATGAGGCTGGTGAATTTGGTGTTTCCAATTTAGAGCTTACCTGGGGAAGTTCCTGCTTTGTCATGGCCCAGCTGTCCACAGCTGTTAGAGCCACATGTGTACACACTGCCATCATGCATAAGAAACACAGAGTGCCGGCCTCCACAGGCAACCTCTTTCAGTCCCCTGCCACTGAACAAATGACAGTTCATCGGCTCAAACACAGGGTTCTTCTCCACACCAATACACAACTGCCCGTCCTTGGCATTCCCCCAGCACAGCATGTTGGTGAAGGGAGAGGAAATGAGCACCAATGAGAAGAGGCAAAGAGAGTGACGGCCAGATGGAGGAAGACAATAATGATCAAGCTCGAGAGCAGCCCCGCTTTCGCCTCTTCATGTAAATTCCAACCCTAGAAGAAACAAAACCAGAACGATTAAGTCATCTTTCTTCATTGGTAGCAAATCACTGTGGTCCATATGTGAATCTTGACAGTATTTCAATTAGCAAGTAATGAAGGGTTAGGAGGTTGGTGTGGATGTGTGTAAGAATGATGTAAGCACGATGACAGAGGAACAGGCAGTGTATTTAAATAAACCCTGCCAGTGTAATCCTGGCTTAAGCAGCTTCAAGCAGCCCCACCCTAATGTCCATCCTCTCGCAGTACATGCACGTTACCAACTGAGTTAGCCACAAGATAAACAAAAGAGAAAGGCAGGGTATAAACAAACAGGGCATAAAGAGTACAGATGAAGGAAAACTTTAAGAATAATTGTTGTGTGATTACCTAGACTTAAATTTTAGTTTCAACTTAGCTAAAAACTAATGACATCTAATACAACAATCATCTAGGGTTGTTGTATTAGGTAATATTTATTTATCTGTTTATTTAATATAAAACATCCATCCATCTTCTTCTACTTATCCTTTTCCAAGTCGCCAGTGGGCTGGAGCCTATATCATAGGGCGTGAGGCGGGTCACCAGCCTGTCACAGGGCTAACACAGAGAGACAGACAACCATTCACACTCACAACTATTGGCAATTTAGTATCACCAATTGACCTAACACCACTAAGTGCATGTCTTTGGGCTGTGGGAGAACCAGAGTACCCACGCGAACAGAGGGAGAACATGAAACACACAGAAAGGCCCTGGCCAAAGTGGATTCGTACCTAGGACCTTCTTGCTGTGAGGCAACAGTGCTAGGTCAATCTGAAACTTGCTGAAACACCTTTAAAATAATAAGAGCAGACTAAATATTTGAAACAGTTCTAATTTATTTGTTTTTATTGGTTCTTTACCTTACCATGTACACAAATATCAGATCTTTAAATGTGATATTTTTCACTGTTTCACTGTATCAGCAATACTATTACAACTATAACTCATAAGTATAAGTTGTATTACAACCGTCCAAAAACAATATGCTGAATCACCTCTTTACTTATTTAAAAAAAAAAAAAAACAGCACTACAGCTATGGTGAAAACAGGTGGGCACTTGTGTTACATAGCACTATATTACCTGAGAGGGTGCAGGAAAATATAGGAAATGGACAAAAATACCAAGGTGAGCATCCTTAGCACAGTTAGTATAGACTAAATAGAATATTAGCGATAATTATAACTTCGATTAGGCAGCTATAACGTACCAGTGTTGGTTTTGAGTTGCTCCCGTTTATTACCCGAGGGCTATCTATATTATCTAACACTGGTAGCTCAGTGTGACTGACGTTTAGCTGTATGTTTAGCTGTATTTGAAGTGTCAGCGGCAGTTTTTTTCATTTATAAGGACACGCTCGTTAAGTTAGGTTAGCTTTCTGACCCGTGTGGTGTATACAATATAAACACAGACTGCAGCAATAGCTAAATGACACCCCCGACATTACCTGAGTAAGTTTGTTAGCGAGCCTGACGACCCACACAAGCTGTTATAGTTAACAGCTAACTAACCTTCGGAGGCTAAAGCAGTGCTGGCTGTCAGTCCTGTAGCTAAAAACAGAGCCTCGCTGGTGATGCGACGGACGCAGTGTAAGCACAGCAGCGCTGTAATGAAGCCGGGTAGTGCAAAATTCAAACAGGGTGTTTACCTGGACAGATGCATTCTGAATTTGGGCGTCTGGTTTCGGTTCATCAGCCCAGAAAACAAACGAGGAAGTGCCACAGCTGCCTACGTCACCCGACGTTACAGGAAGGAAACAATACGATTGGTCCGCCGAGCTCTGCGCTCGGCGGACAAATGGTTGCGTCCGAACCGGTGGGTGCCGACCGGCGCAACAACAAAGTCCGTTAACCACCACGTTTAGTGTGCCTAATTTAGGCCAGCCTAGGATATATTTCCCAAATGTTTAATACTCTTTCAAACGTTTTGTTTTAAATAATGGGGTATTTAATTTTAACATCTGAATCCGAGGTCTTGCATATCAACATACGGCCAACCCGGAAATATTTGGAAAGTGGACTCCCTGAAGTCCCCTAAGGTGATATTTTTTGTCTTGAGCACAAGTTAACATTTTAGGTACAAGGTAAATATCTTGTACACATGTAATTATAATTTGTCCATAGTGTACAGTGCTCTGAAAAAGCATTTGCCTCTTCCTGATTTTGCATACTTGTCACACTTAAACGTTACAGATCATCAAACAAATTTAACCTGGGTAAATGCAAAATGCAGTTTCTAAATAATGATTAAGAGAGACATTATCTCCAAATCGAGAAAACTTGGAACATTGCAGAGTTATGGCCACCTCAGGACTGCAGTTAAGATAACCTAAATAACCTAAACACATAGGCTATCTTTTTCAAGAACAAAGGTAAAAAAAAAAAAAACCGTCTCTGATAAGGTCAGCATCCCAGAAAAGAAAATGTATTTCCACATATTTCAGAAAAAGGTCAACAAACAATTTTAAAGTCCTCCCCGTAATATGTTACTTTTTCCTTTAGATGGATGGATGAATGGTTTGGCATAATTTGTTTAATCCAAATCTAAACTTTTAGCCCCAGGTAGGGAAAGACTTTGGCAGAGCGGTGCCAGCTCATTGGCTGGATTTCGTTCTGCACCAGTAACCCAGATTCCTGCAGGTGAGGGTTGGACTGAGGTAGACACCCAGGCCTCAAATTACCTAAGGATCTACATGAGGCTCTGGATCTGAATTAGTGCGCTGACCATAAAGAAAGTAGAAGTTAAGTGAACAAAATATATGTTGGGGATGAGGATATTGTGCCACGAACTGTATCTTCTATCCTTATGTACCCCTTCTGTACGTCCTTCGGTGTCTGGTACAGTTTGGCACTTAGAAGTGCCGCTTTGTGATTGGTGTACATAGCAGAGTTTCGTCGACCAATCATAATCGCTGTAAACTGGGCGTTAAACTCTTACAGCGTCGTGATTGGTGTGATCACATCAAGGTCTTACTGTTTGATAACGAGAGGAGGAGGGCGGCCGTGTCCATTCAGTTTGTTGTCCCTCCACAAGAAGCAAGGTGAGGATTTTAAAGCTGACAAATACGTCTGAAAGGCCCGAGGTATGGTTCTTAGTAAACATGAAACTGAAAGGTCAAGGGCAAGTCTCGGTAATAATAGACAAAAAAGGCAATTTCCAGCTGAGGCTAGCCGCCTTGTTAGCTTTTCTGCTAAAGAGCCGTCGTTTGCAGCTAGCTAGTTAATGCTAATATGAAAAACGGATAACGTTACCGTGTGCCTAGTCGTTATTTTTTTAAGTATATTGACTAAACTGTATGTTATTAAGGACAGCTTCTTATTCCGTCTCTTTGGGAAACACAATAACGTTATCGGAATTGATACTGCAGCAGCTACCTTTACGGCGGTTGCATCATTCGCTATTGTTGACGTACATCAGTACAGTATTTCCCTGTTTCTCCTACAATATATGAATGATGTAGCAGCACGGGGAAATGCTTGGATTCTACCTAATCGGTGCTTATTTACTAATAAAGTAAATTACAGATATTTTAAAGTAATTCATAAATGCTATCCGGGTAAATGATGATTATTGTGTTTTCTGTGTTTGGCTACTAGAAAGTAGCAGGTAAGAAACTCTGCATTATCGTCTGTAGCAAAGAGGAAAATTATAAACAGTTTATAATGTTAAATTTTATAATTTAACATTTAAAATAGTAGTGTCAAGCTTTTAAAGTATTTTATTCCCCCTGGGAGGAAGGATGAGAAAGAAAGGTACATGATGCCAAAGTCTGGTACTTAAAAAGCATGCGTAAAACTTATTTTTATTGCAAGTTCCCTGAGAAGAATATTATCTTTGTTACTTGAAGCATATATTTACTGATCTGTGCCTGCTTGAAGGATAAAGAAGAGCAGAGGTTTTATCACTTGGAATAGCCTGGGGCAGCCAGCCCTCTGTATTTTTCATATATTCAACTTAAGAAATAGTAACACATATTTTGCAACAGGCTGCTAGTAACAAAGTACCTAAAGATACAATTTAAAATTGATTCTTTGCTAAGTTGTCTGTTACATGTAGACACAACACTGGTTCATCCCTATGTGCACTTTTTAATGATTCATAGTGCAGTGTTAAGAGACTACACAAACAAAAACATTCCTCTGTAAATGGTCAGGTTCAAGGACTGGACCAAAATTTGAGTGAAAAAGCAGCCAATGTCCAAAGAAAAAATTTTGAAAGATTTGTCACCAATCTGTTAAAGTCAGAATGTAAAGAAATGAGGAGTGGCTCGAGACTTTTGCACAGTACTGAAAATCATATGGCAGTGCGTCACTTCATTATGTTGTTAAAATGTTATGCAGTATTTGCTAGCAGTGTTTACAAGCATACAAAAATTAAAACTGGGTTAAATTTTGACTTGTGGCCATTTAGCAGTCACAAAATGTCTTCACACCTGTAAATATGTAATGGTATAATGAGTTTTGAATTGAGGATAAATCTTGTTTTTAGTTGAGTAAATTTTGATTTGAACTGGGTGAGTTGGGGTCAGCTTTGGAGTATGAACGAAAGACAGTACCTGTTATCTTTATTTGTCAAATATTAAGAGACTAGGGAAAAGGTCAGTCAGTTTACTGGTGTCGAAGGAGATTTATTTGACCAGCAATCTTATATTGAAAGATAACCTTAACGACTAGATCGCTTACGTTTCAAATGTTTCAAAAGCCTGAAATAAGTAAACTGTTTTCTTAATGATTTCTAGTTTGAAGAGACCTTTAGTCCTTGCCATACAGGCTCCTCCTGAACAAACCAGGGATTTTTATCACATTCAGCAACAATTCTGCTTCCGGTCTGACTGATTTTTTTTTTGTTTGTTTTTGTTTTTTTGGACAGCACACTGATCTGCCTCTGCATCCAGTTGCTTTCCCAGTGTTGGTGCTGTCAGAGTGATGTCAGCAGCCTGTCTCGCACGCTTGGCAAGATGCAAAGGTCTTCATGTGGGTCGTGGAGGTCTTGTACAGATGGCCTTTTTCCCACTTCCATTTCAGCATGACAGCCACTTCCAGTTCATCTTCCGCAGACAGCTCTACACTCCGTCAGAAAATCGGCACAGTAATACACGCTTTGATCCAGACAGCAGTGGCCGCCCCACTACCTGGGATTCATTTGGCATCTGGGACAATCGTATTGATGAACCCATCCTGCTTCCTCCTAGCATTCGTTATGGCAAGCCCATTCCCAAAGTTAGCCTATCTAAGGTGGGCTGTGCCTCGCTTATTGGTCAACGCAAGGACAACGAAGACCGCTACCAAATCTGCCAGTTGACTGACACTGTGCTCTACTTTGCTGTGTTTGATGGGCACGGTGGATCGGAAGCAGCTGATTTCTGTGAAAAATACATGGATAAATATATCACGTAAGGAATTTGTAAAATCTGGTTGCATATATGTGTATGATCTGATTGTTCATTGATGAATAATTTGAATGTCAGATGTCACAGCTCTGTAGGTGATCTTCCTTCTGATTTCCTTTCAGGAACCTCATGGCAGACGAGGAAAATCTGGAATTAGTTTTAACAAAAGCCTTCCTTGAAGTAGACAAAGCTCTTGTGAGGCATTTGCACTTCTATCCAAATGGTAGGTTCTTTCACGCTACTTGTCCTTGAATATACTGTGTACACTGTATATATGTGATGACACTTGTTTCTTCTCTCTTTAAACATAATGTACTCATCCTACTTAGGCGTTGAAGCTTTGGATTTCCCCACTGAGCACTTTTGGTTAGAGGTCTGTCTTTTCCCCCAAAGTTCCTTAATAATTCTTAATAAACTAGCTACACGTAGAGCATATGTTAGTGTTTTTATTACTTCCAGCACGACACTGCCACAAACAGAACGGTTACAAATTAAAGGAAAAATCAGAGTAGATGTTTGGATAAACAGTACAGTTGTTTTTCCTTGTATACATGAGAACATACAGGGTTCATCCAGTGGGTTGATGAGTGTGAAAATTACAAAAATTCTTGACTGCAGATACCTGATCTCAACCTAGTTTGGAACTTTGCCAAGACAATATTTTTGGAAAGAATCACATTTTTCAGTAGAGTTTCAAAGACTTTGAGTCTGTTCATTAGTAATGGTGAGTTTTCCTTTAATTTGTCACCAATCTGTTTATTTATTTTTTCCTGTCTGCAAAGTGTTTTGTTTAAAGCGGGCATTATTATTAAGAGAGTTTTGAACATCCCTCAAGAAAATTAATGCAAAACATTTCCCTCAATAAATCTAGTTTACATGTTTGCCCTATTTCTGTACAATTCTTCAGATTGACTTGAATTTTCTCAACCACCTTTATGTCTTAAGTTTAATGATATGTGAAAGCTAGTGTACTTGTTACATGGCCTCACTTCGGCCACGCTGTGTGAAATGTCCCAATATGCCTGTATGTGTGTGTGTGCATGTTATCTACGGCAGCTGCGGACCCAGCTAAGAGCTGGAAGCCCTTGGCACCAGTGTGGATGACGAGAGGCTAGATATTGAAGGAGAGTCCAGCGGGTCCTAAATCCTGGACTACTGGAAGGTTCCCTATCTTTCTCTCACTTCTCTCCCTCTCTCTCTCTCTCCCTCTAGCTCTCTATCTCTCTCTTTGCTTTTCTCTTCTCACCAAGTGTATGCAACGCTGCTTGTGAGACAATGCTTCAGTTTGAAAGTTGTGTGAGTTATGTTGTCAGCAACAGATCTAGTCCATGTTTAATATTTAAATTACGCTTAAAAATTTTAATCACTGGCTGTCACCTTATTTGATTCTTTGGAGAGGAAAGGGGCATCCCTTTAAGCAAAATTTTAATTTTATTGTCCATTATCCATTGTCAGAAAATTCTTTGCCAAACTCAAATCTTTGGCAGTAAACACTTGTTAGCTTCTTTTTTTAAATCTTTTGTTTCAGTAATTTCCCAACCTTTGGCATAAATAAAGTATTTTTTTTCTGGTTATTTATTTAAAATACCAGTCACCTAATTTACAGAGTCAGTTGAATGTAATTTTCTTTGTGACTGACTGACTACATTTTCACAACTCTATAGGCATCCATGGTGAACATATGAGAAAAATCAAATACCTATCTCTTTGATTATTAATACATTTTCTGATGTGTCTGTGTTTCTTTATGAGTATCAAACCCAGTATTGGGCACTGATAAGTGTTATTGCCATTTCTTATTTTTTGGATTCAGCTTTAGATTTACCTGCTGTAACATTTGCTCTGGACCTCAGCTCTATTCTGCAACAGTTCAACCTGCATGTGTGACTGCCTCCTCTGTTGTTTACTGTGTGACCTGTAGTTTTTTCTAAGTCTACTACATGGCTTCCCACCCATGTGTTCATGTTGTAGTGTGTGAATGCGAGTGTGTGAGATAGACCATGTTGTTGTTAACACTGTGGTCAGTGACTATGTGGATCTTGAGATTTTCTTTTATGTCTCTGTAGCACCCGGGGTGAATGCAGGAACCACTGCCACTGTGGCCCTGCTGAGGGACGGCATTGAGCTGGTGGTCGGCAGCGTGGGTGACAGTCGTGCCATGTTGTGTCGCAAGGGCAAGGCCCTTAAACTCACTGTTGACCACACTCCTGAAAGGAAGGATGAGAAAGAGAGGTACATGATGCCAAAGTCTGATGCTTAAAAAGCATGTTTAAAACTTCATTTTATTGCAAGTGCCCTGAGAAGAATATTATCTTTGTTACTTGAAGCATGTATTTACTGATATACTGATCTGCACCTGCTTGAAGGATAAAGAAGAGCGGCGGTTTTATCACCTGGAATAGCCTAGGGCAGCCAAATGTCAATGGCAGGTTGGCAATGACTCGCAGTATTGGAGACTTTGACCTGAAAAAGACAGGAGTCATTGCCGAACCTGAGACCAGAAGAGTATCGGTAAGTCAATAACCAAGGAACTTCCAGCCATTCATCTGGAGATGTGTAATTTATATTTTCCTGTGTACATGTTTCCATATTAAATGACTACGTGAATGATCCATAATGTGCTACAAAGACAGAGTTGTCATTTTTCCTCTGTGCACCATGACAGTTTTTTAAAATCAAACAGTCAATATGTGATTGAAGTGCAGACTTTCGAGGGGTTTCACAGAAGTGTTACAGCATGTGCATGTATTGCTGCCACAGGGGAGTAATGTTTATTGATGATGTGACTGATGGTAATAGCAGGATGAATCACAAAACTGCTCTGACGGTGCAAATCATTAATGATGCAGGGTGAACTGCAAAAGCAACCTAAGAGCTTCTTAACACAAAGAGACTGAATGCAGAGACTCACAAACAAGCAGCAACTGAATGTGGCTGCAGTAAAGGCCTAGCAGAGAATCTCAAGGGAGGATTTGTAGCATTTGATGATGCCCAGGGGTTTTAGACTCCAGGTAATCATTGATTGGAAAGGATTTTCATCCAAGTATAATAAACAGTCCTTATATTTAAAATTATGATAGTCCAGTTACTTCTGAATCCAAAGCAGGTAATACAAAATGTTTGCTGAAGCCTTTAAATGAAAGCTGAAAGCCTGCACTTCAGTCATATGTTGATTTACAATCCACTGTGGTGGTGTACAAAGGGGAAAACTATAAATTTTCTTTGCAACAAATTATGGACTTAATTGTAATACACACATTGACATGAAAACACTGATTAACCAGCAGATCACATTTTCACATTTGTTGTGCTCTGAAGGAGTCCATAAAGACAGTCTCATCAGGTCCTAATGGTTTTTCTTATCTTTTATATGCAGTGATTCTGTTCAGTATACTTCTCTTTTTTTTTCTTTTTTTTAAGTCCTCTTATAAGCTTCTTTTTTTTTTCTATATTTTTTAAATTTATTTTTCGCCCCCTCAGTTGCACCATGTCCATGACTCATTCCTGGCGCTGACCACAGATGGCATTAACTTCATTATGAACAGCCAGGAGATCTGCAATGTCATCAACCAGTGTCATGAGCCCAAAGAGGCAGCACAGAGAATATCTGACCAGGTAAACATTTGATACATTTAATATGTATCATCATTTATTGAAACAATGTCCTGTTAGAGACATGTTTTCAGTGTAATGTTTGTTAGAGAATTCCTAAATCTTTGCTCAAGTTCAGACATTTGCTTCAGAAGATACATTTTTGGTTGAATTGATAATTCATTGACAAACTTGATAACCGTGTCTCAGTATGCTGATGTTTTTCACATTGTGGTTCTCTGCCTTCTCAGGCTCTTCAGTACGGTTCAGAGGACAACAGCACAATCATTGTGGTGCCATTTGGCGCTTGGGGAAAGCACAAGAGTTCAGACACGAGTTTCTCCTTCAGCAGAAGCTTCGTGTCCAGTGGTCGCTGGGCGTAGTCTGCGGGACACTGGATTAAAAGATGAAGTCTGTTGAGGACTTTAATGTGTGCAATACAGTTGGCTTCCTGTAAAGAAACATTGTAAAAAGTGTTCTGTTTTCCCAAATAATGACACCTACTGGCTACAACATTATTTAGAGTTGCATATTAGCCTCAGTGAAGAAAGAGGCAGTTAATTATTGATGTGCACTAAAGTAGAGGGGGGTGGGATGGACTCCCTTTGTACAAGGTTTTATCTACTAGCAAACCAATGACCTCATAGGTGCTAAAACTATGTGAGTGGCAGACAGGAATGTGTGTTGGAAAATCTGTAGCCTGCTCTACAGATTTAATTCCTCACTGTTTGCCATTCACACCTTCTTTTATCGGTTTAGTTTGTCATCGCACCAAAATCTTTTTACCGTTAACTTTCATTTTAAGGAAATGTATTTCACCAATTTTAAGACTTCAGGTTTCAATTTTGGGCAGTTGCTGTGTGGGGGAAAAAAGAATTGACATGGAGTGATTGGTCACCAGTCGTTGTGATGCATTTTTTTTCTTTGACTGCTGACAAACAGCAATGATCACATACCTCTGCTCTGGTTAAGGAACTAGTGTTGTGAATAAAATGAGTCACTGAGTGGGGCTTAATAATTTTATGGTACATTAAAATATCTAAATTATATAGCTTTCTTATAAGAAATTAAAATTTACTTTGTATTTAAAATCCTTCTTAAAGCCCCACTCAGATTATCTGAACACTTGGACAATCTTAAATATTTAAATGAAGCTGCCTGAACAGCATTTCAGTGAATAAACTTGGCATTTATGTAGGAAGAAAAATCAGAAACGTGATGTTTTTCGGTCAGGCTTGCCTGATTTGGAACAGGTCTTTAAAGGGCACTTGAAAGTGCTCTGCGTACTGAAACGTACTGTTTCTGTTCTAATAACCATCTGTGTGGGATGTGCACCTGGGAAAACTGTCCTCTGCTATGTTCATATTTCAGCCACATTACCCATATCAGAATAATTCACACATGCAGGACACAGGCCTGTGGTGTGTAAACCCTTATTATTTTTGTTTTTCCACCATTATGTGTCAGATACAACGAAGCACACGTAATGCAACGCTAGAGAATTGTTTAGCTAAGAGCCATGTATGACAATGTGAATGTTTGTTTAAGTAAATCAATATAACCAGTCTCTGTTGGCTTTATGTGTAATTAAGCTGTGCAAATCGTCTTGACTGACTTAATGTGAGTGGATGTGTTTTCCAGTGTAAGTCAGATGTAAACCATTAGATTGTACTGTTTTTGTTCATGTTGGTATGATTGTTTATCTAGTGCTTGTTAAAGCTAAATAAATGCATCACTTCATATTTATCAGCATTATTTCATCTGTGAGTTCCTAATGTTGTATAACCATCAGTTTGTAAATGTCTTGTAAATACTATTTTTCCTCCCTCATTCGTATATTGAACTTTGAATATTATAAGACACTTATCTGTATGGTTAAAAAGGTCAACAAGCTATCTGTTAAAGTTCCTCTCTTTCCTTGTGTTCAGTATTTTATTGTATTTTTGTTTCGCTGCCTTTCAAATATAACCATTGTGGCATTGGATCTGCACCTGGGACCTAAATGTGACCGTTTCAGCAACGCTGTTAGTACTGTACCTTTGGTCTAAACGACTTGTGACACTTTTAATTAAAAATCATACATTTAGGAACCATTGTCTGTGGTGTGTGTGTGTGCATGCATTGTTGTGTTTTGCAGGTGGCCCAGTACTTTTCTCCATAGTGTACTTTTATACTGCCTTTGCTCTCAGAGTGAAAGATTAACATCAGCAGAGCTAAGTATATTAGTAACACCCCAAATTTTTTTTTTAATAATTTATTTTCACCTTATACATAGATACAAAAAAATATTCTAGATTTTACTAATTTTTTATTTGTTTATTTATTTTTTTACTGTGACCACGTGTGGGCCAATTGGCAATCTTTAGTCACAAAACTTATTAATCTTATGGAAGAATTTATCCAAGGCTGGCCACAATCTGCCCTTTGCTTCAAAAAGTCAAGTGTTTGGTGAAAAATAAGTATTTGTCATCTTAATTGTAAATAATTTAACAATATAAACCCGTGAACTTCAGGGGCTTGAATACAGCTAAATAAGAAGCCAGTTGTTTTTAAAGGGTCCACACTGCTGAATCAGTTCCACCTGGGTGACTAATTAAATAACAGGATATGTAATGAACTAAAATTTCAGTTCCCACCAGTCAAAAACTTCAAGTGTTGCACAAGAACACAAAATAGAAAACGAAATTTTTTGGTTGGTTCCAAAAAAAAAAAATGTGGGTATTAATACAAGATATAATCTAGAAAAAAAAAAATTCTGCAGAAAGAAAACAGCTTTAAATTGTCGGGAAATAACCCCACAAATAAGTAAATAAGAAACATTCTGTATATATCCTCGGTATAAATTCATGAAACTTCCAAATGTAAACAGAAATGTCACATGTCCTAAGGACAGACAGCCCCATTTTGAAATTATGTCAGTGGTGATGCCCTTGTCCATACCATGGAGATATTCCTTACCGTGGGAATCCTCCCAAGGCCACCAGGTGGAGACAGAACTCATAAAGAATGGCTGTTCTCCTGCCTCATGTCCCCACCACAGAATCCACAGTAAGAAGTAATGAAAGGGACTCTTACTACAGTTGTCAGCTTGTGCTTCACATCTTGTCATGCTCAAACTTTCCCTGTCATGAGTCTCTGAGTCGTTTTCCATCAGTTCCTTTTGTACAGTAATGAAGAAGACATCTTTTGGTAGAAGCTTCCATGGAGTAGAGCTACTCAATGACACAAGGAAGTTGCATACAATTTTATTCTTAGGGGATTTATATGTCACAAATCAATGTGCACACTGCACATTCTTATAAGTTCCAGATACACTATTGTCACCTAATGTTGCTGAAATCAAGATCATAATTCTCTTTAGTCTTCTTAGGACTATTGGCAATCTCACTGAGACGATAGCTGCAACATGTGCGTGCAATAAATCCACTACGCGCTCCTGTGAAGACTGATCCCATTTAGTTGAGGTTTGCATAAAGACACACAAGATATGAATTTTCTTTTACAATTCATGCAATCATGTCATTCTGACTGTGCAGGTGGACAGCTGGGCACATCTTAACTTAACTTAATCATACCTTTAATCCAACTCGGGGATTTCACGGAAAAATATTATTTTCAAATCTCTTATTTGTCATGGCCTTCAAAGGGTGATCTCTTAGTGTGGCATTTTTGTCTGGTAGCCTGTAACCAGCACTGCATCTCTTTGCCATTGCTTTCTCTTTTTTTCCCTTCACCTAATTGGCTTTCTGCCCTGATGGTTGCTCATCAACTGCAGCAGTCATTAAATGACAATTTTGGAAGTTTTCCATATAATGTTGGCTTGCATTGTGCTTGTTTTCACAAAACACTGCAGTCTTCAAAGCTGAACTCCAACCTCGAAATCCCCCAGCAGACAACTGCCTGTCACGGTTTGCAGTGCATTCAAACACTCCACAAGAAAGCTAAAAGATACACCTGCTATTTTGTTGAGCTCTAATAGAGCTTTCTTTTTCTTTCTTTCTTTTTGTTGAAACATTTTTACTCTGAATTAAATACCCTTGGGTAGTTTGGGGATTGTCTTTTCTTTTTAAGGCAGTTAAACACTGGAGAAAGAATGGTGGGGATCATGTTATAAAGGTTATGGTAAATGGACTTATATAGTGCTCTTCTACACTATTTGAGCACTCAAAGCACTTTCTTACCATAAGTTTGATTCACAGATGGTTGTAACAAAATTAATTAATAAATAAATAATGATTACTGTGATGGAGAGACTGAAATCAGGTCATAAACAAAATTATTATAGTTTTATATTTTGCAATTATTTTATTTTTTTCTTTAATTCAGTGTAGCTTCAGTTAGTTTCCAGTGTATATAGTTTATTGTTGAAAATGTTTAGTTTTAGTTAATTTTATTAGTTTCAGTATTTCTTTTAGTATTACTGTATTTAGGACATGTGTCAGAACCAAGATATAGGAAAACCTGTACAGGCATTACAATAAAAACAGAGAACCATTTGAAAGCAGCTGACTCACAGTCTTGCGGAAATCCAACGTATCAATAATCATATGCATCAAAGCCTCATCAGGCAAACTGGGATAATACATTTTTACCAAAATTAATAAATACTAAAACTATTTCCTCATTATTTTTATTTTAGGTTAGTAAGTTTTCCAAGTTGGCAGAATCAGTTTAGTTGGTTTTAATAAAAAACAAAAAACAACAAAAAAAAAAACAAAAAAAAACTTTTGTTTTTATTTTGATTTTAGTTAACAAAAATATTTTTCACATCCAGTTTTAGTTTAGTTTTAGTTATAATGACCTTGGTGGTAATCATGCAAAGTTCATTTTAAGTTTTGCACAGAGGTCTGTGTGGTGATTAACTTATTTTTGCCACTTTCTAAAGTTCGACATCTGCTTGATTTTTTAGCATCACACTATAAACGTCATTTTAATCTGCATTATTACACAAACACACACCTACTGCAGTAACCCTACTAATACCTGGATGGCACAGGTAATTGAAGTTAGCCACATGTGTTTGATTCATTTCACTGATGATAAAAGTTTGTCCAAAATCAGTCAGGTAGGCCAACTTGAATGCAATAACATGTTCATATTACAATCCACACCCCCTAAAACTTTGTGATCTGTATATCTGTTGGTCACTATGAAAGAGGGAACAAACTGGGAATACCTAAATCAAGCCAGTATGCTGACATTAGCTGCAATTAAGTGATTAATTAAACTTATGTATGATCAGTGGCATAGTTAGAAAAATGCTTTGATTTATAAAATAAAATTACCTAGCCATTGTAAAAAAATAAATAAATAAAAAGAAAATTAAAAAAAGAAAAAGAATACACTCAAAAGAAAAGAAAAGAAAAAAGTGCAGATGTGAAAAATGTGGTGGGCCTCACCTCCCTCCCCCAGCCAGCCTGAGTGGGCTTGACCCTTTTGGGTGAGGTATCTCTCTCCACTGGGAATCAGTGTGCAGCAGCAGCCCTCTGACATCCTCACCGCCCGGTAAGTCACTGCTACGTTTTACTTTCCTTTGTTTCCTCTGTTGATTTTAGAAGCGTCTCAGTCATATTTTAGTTCTTCACTTCTGAAAGAGGTCACGTGCTTAGCAGCTGTTGCTTTGCTTAGCGTTGGCGCAAGAAGGAATATATTATAGTTATAGTTATCTCATGCAGGTTTGACCCAAGGCTTGTAAATGACTGAGGTCATGTGTTTTATATAGATGTAATGTTGGTGAATGTTGGTCATCTCCTTTCATCAGCAAACACAAAACACTGGAGCAGGGCCTGACATGGAAACCACGTGTAAATAAAAAAAAATGCATTTGTATTCACTGAAAATGAATAAATAAAACACGTCAGTACTTTTGAACTACATCTTTAGTCTTCTAAATAAATAAGGATGTGTCCTCTGAGTCCTCACGTTCAGGACCCTGAGAAGTCCTGATAAGTGAGTTGTATTAAAATAATTTTCAGCCCAGTGTTGTCCTATGGCTCTGCATGTCTAATCTGTGAGCATTGCATTAAAATATCCACTGTTCTTTATGCTCCAGTATTTTTATTTGTTGTAGTTAATAATATATATTTATCGGTTTGAAGTCATAGAAGATCGATCTGGGAATATATTTAAACCTACAACTTCAAAATGATTTTGTTTGTTTTTTTTAGAAAATAAAAATGATTGGATTAGATTAGATGAGATATTTGATATTTGCTCATTTTAGGATTATTGTTCCAAAAAGTGATTTGCATGCAGCTGGAAACCTTAAACACAACAATGTTTTTCTTTGTGTGATACAACCACACTGATTACGGAGCAGTCTGTGCCTTTAGTAAAGCGAGAATGTTTCTCTTTGCAGTGTTAAGTTAGGTAATAATTTTATTTATTTATTTATTTGCATGTTTGGTCACAGCAGAGGATGATGGAGAAAACCAATCACGTCAACATTCCAATGCTAGAAGATATCAATACAAACGGGATGGCCGTGTCAAAGGTCGGCACGGGTGTGGATGGGAACAAGCAGCGGTTCGGCTCCACTGTGAGCTTCCACAGCATCCAGTACAAAGTGCACCAGAAGAGCGGCTTCCTCTGCAAAAGGAAGATCCTCTCCAAGGAAATACTGGTGGACCTCAAGTCAGTCTTTTTGTGTTTGTCAGCCCTGTCACGTTCTTACTCGTTTTCCTTCCTTTTTCCTCATCACTCACACACTAACGTACACATGAATAATACAAAGGTGAGAGCAAACACTGTCAGAATTGTGAGTTATAATTAACATGCATTATTACATGTGTTATGAATTATACTGAGCCGTGATTTGCTCACTTGTTTGATTAGAGCAGTAGAGAATCTATAAAAGTTTAATAATCTGCTTTTTTTTTAAAAAAGAAAAATGCTGCTTGTTTACTCAAATTAGCTGAACAGTGTTCAGAATAATTTTCTCCAACTATAAGTCTTTTTTCTGTTTTCAGAAAAATTGCCAAATTGATCCCTTGGCAACTTTGGATCTCTCGATTTTTAGGGAGACCTTCAGTTAAAGAAACAAAGAACCTTTTTTTTTTCAGTGTCAGTCCAGTATGGTTCATTGCATCCGTATATGAAGCAGGACTATAGTGAATAGACTCTTACAATGGCTTCTTTCTTATGGTATTAAATACAGCTGACATTTCCCATGGAACAATGAATCATTTCACACAAGTTTTTAGGGCCTTTTTCCTGCCACAGTGTTAATTATATGATATTAAGCATGGTTTCTTGCATATAATCTCTCTGATGCACTAAAGAGCAGTCTGCCAGGGAAACGAATTAAACAGCGTCACGTGATCCACCGCCAGACCTTAAATCAGTCTTTAATTCTGTTTTGTATCACTGAGGCTCTCCATTCTCTCTAAGGTCTCTGAAGTTCGGTTTTATTATCTGTACATTTTAAAACATTTGGCTGATATCTCTATCAGCTCCAAAATCCTTTCAAAAATATTACTTTAAATGGTATAAGGTAGGGTGATAATAAAGTGCCGCAAGAGAGACAATTTATTTTCAGCAGCTGTCCAAGAACCTTAACCACACCCTTCATCTCTGTAACATAACACCAATACAATGAAGTGAAAATCTAGGAATACACACTTTGTTCGTAATTGAAAACATAAGCAAGTCATTTATACGAGTTCCAGGATTTGCATTTCATTTCATTTGACCTGTCCTTAAATCATTACATTACATTGTGCCTGTGTCACTGTCTTGTAGTGGGATTATGAGACCCGGCCTGAATGCCATTCTTGGACCCACTGGAAGTGGAAAATCTTCGTGAGTATCAAACAGTTAGGCCCCTAAGTTCCTCGACAATAACCCTTTTGTTTTGTAGTTTTGCCTCTGTACAGCCCCGCAGTGAATTTTAAATGAAACAGTCACTATGTAACTTAACAAACAGTACAAACATAAATTATTACATTAACTATTTGTCATTCTGGTACACGTTCATCTTGGTTTCATCTGCCCCAGAACTGTGCAGGCTCTTTCAGATATTTTTCTGGCAAAGTTGTAATCTGGCCATCCTGGTCTTTTGCTGTCGCTGTGATAGCGCGCCTAATGATGGCATCCTTCACTTCCATCAACATGTCTTTTGGACAGTTCCCCTGAAAAGATAACAAATGCAAATTCAACTCTTTGAATCAACTTTATGTATTATGTCTGCTTCATTTGTCATGAAATTATGAGGGAGCAGGCTTTACCCGGCCGGCTCCAATTCCTTAACAGTTAATGCTGATAATAGTTTTATGTGTCATTGCGTCCAAAAACTTATGTGACTATATATAATCTTGAAATAGTTACCTACATTTGTTTTGGGCAGATTTAGAGAGCTTTTATTTATTTATTTCTAGATTCTTGGATATTCTGGCTGCGAGGAAAGATCCCGCAGGCCTCTCAGGTGAAGTACTCATCGATGGAGCACCACAGCCTCCAAACTTCAAGTGCCTCTCTGGCTATGTGGTCCAGGTAAATTTCTATTTCTTTAAATAATCCATGTTAACCTTTTTTTTCTTTTTCTTTTTCTTTTTGCCACTCAGGCTCACTGGAAAAAATGATATTACTTTATAAGCTGGTACAGTAGACAGCACTGGCCATGCACTGGGCTTTAATTATACCCCCAGCAGACATGGGATGAGATTTTATTTTTTACATTTGTCCATTTGATAAATGTACACTGCTTAACAAATTTATTAGACTGTCTGTCATGAAAACAAGAAAACACAATATTTTAGAAATCTGTCTTAATTCACGTTTTTATACCCAAATTTGAGGCGGCACTAAAACAGACTTTTCTGTTCAGGAATGCATGTAAAATAATTGTAATTTTTTTTCTTTTTTGTAAAACAGTACATTTGAAAATTCATGGATAACAACAATAATTATATTTTATCATTAAAAATAACATTTTGATTAAAGCGCTTGTGCATGCTGGTGGATTAACCATTATAGAAAAATATATAAATTATTTTGGTAATTACCAAAATTGTTATTTTAATTTAAAACCTTACACTAGGTGGTTGTCTAATAAATTTATCAAGCACTGCAAGTCAGAGCCTCATAGCTGTATGTTTGTTTTCTATGTACTCCTGTGAAAAATGCCACTCTCTTCAGCTGCGAAATTAAGCCTTTCAAAGCTGACCTTTACCATAAAAAAAAGAAAAAATATTTTTGGTGATGTATCGGTCGGCCACAGCAAGTTTCTTTAAGCTCTTATGCAGAAAAAACTGACAGCTTTGATATAAGAGAGCAAAGCTAATGATGCAGACTATAAACCCAAATCAGTGAGACACTAAACACACAGAGTTGCCCCTTGAACATTAAATGTAGTGTTGAGACTCAAAAGGAGAAAGTCTTGAGATTAGGAACAGCTTTTGCAGGTGTTTTGGGACAAGATAGGCAGGCAGGTTTCTGACTGCAGGAGAAACCAGAAACACGCTGCACGATCACAGGGAGAACATGCGAGCCCCGCCCAGGTTTGAACCCTCTTGCTGTGAGGCAGTCACATTTGTGGTTCTTTGCGTTACAAATTTATGGAAATGAACACTTTCAGACAAATTAAAACACAAAAGAGGAAAATGCCATTTCTGTTTCTGACCTTTGACCTCAAGGTCTTGTCTCCCTGCTAGGAAGATGTGGTCATGGGCACCCTGACTGTGAGGGAGAATCTGCGTTTCTGCGGCTCTGCGGCTACACATTTCCGTGCCTCAGAGTGAGAAGGAGGCTCGAGTCAATCACCTCATTAAAGAACTGGGTCTCACCAAAGTGGCTGACTCCAAGGTAGATAATCACAGCCTGTCAACTCACCTGTCCTCTCAGAACTGGGCTGCCCCGAGCATCCAGATATCAGGTGTGTTTTTTGGGTCCCTCAGGTGGGCACACAGATGACCCGGGGAATCTCAGGAGGGGAGAGGAAGAGAACAAACATCGGAATGGAGCTGATTATTGATCCTGCTGTCCTCTTTCTGGATGAACCAACCACTGGGCTGGATGCCAGCACTGCCAACTCTGTCCTGCTGCTACTGAAAAGGTAACAAAACCCTTCAGAGTAAAGTAGAGTCTTGAGCCTCAAGCATATGCATCTTAATGCATTTTCAAATGTTTCAAGAAACACATTTTTGCCACCTTTGAAACTTGAAAATAATGCTTCTGTTTTATTTCAAGTGTTTATATTATATTGTATTATGTTTTGTTTTTTTTTCAGAATGACGAGTCGTGGTAGAACCATTATTATGTCCATCCACCAACCTCGCTACTCCATCTACAGACTGTTTGACACTCTCACTCTGTTGGTTGGGGGTAAAATGGTGTACCATGGACCAGCGCCAAACGCTTTGGACTACTTTGCCAACACTGGTGATTATGCTGTAACAGCACAAGATACTTCTTTATAGTCTTCTTTATGTTTTTAACATTTAATTTATTAAGTAAATAAATGTAGACCAATGCACAGCTTCTAAAAAAGCTGCTGGGTCACTGTACCTGTATTTGATTGATTGTGATTTCTGTTCAAGGCTATCCCTGTGAGCCCCACAACAACCCAGCTGATTTCTTTTTGGATGTGATTAATGGCAACTTCACCGCCACAGCAATGACCAAAGTGAACGGCTCTGAAGGTAACAACATAGTTAACTGTTCAATATGAATATATGCAACAAGGCGGTCTTAAATGGGACATTTAAAGTGATTTAAAGTGATTAGAACAACACGTAAAACACACAAATTTGAGTTTACAGAGTAAAAACAATGTCTTGATTTTTGTTAACATTTTCAGCAAGTGAAAAAACATTTATGGTGAAAAAGAACTGCATGGAGTCCTGTGAAAAACTAAGTGCACCCGTACTGCTTCCATAGGAATTAAGAGGGTACATAGCAGCCAGGTGCTGCTAAGCAAATGCACTTGATTAACTGATCATCAGCAAGGGCCTATAAAAGCAGACATTTTGATATTGTTGGTCTGGATCATTCAGGGGTGTGTTAACACAATACCAAGGGGACAGAAATAAGCAATGATTTTAGATAAGCTTTTGTTGGTGCCAGTCAGTCTGGGAAGGGTTATGTGCCATCTCAAACTGGAAGTTCATCACTACAGTGTTAAAGATGATTCGCTAGTGGAAAACATTCAAGACAGCTTCTAATATTTCCAGGAGTGAACGTCCCAGCAAATTCTCCTCAAAGTCAGTCTGTGCAATGCTCCGAGAAATTTCAAAAAACACAAGAGCTACATCTCAGACTGTACAGGCCTAGGTTAACATGTTAAATGTTAAAGTTTATGGCAGTATGATTAGAAAAGGCTGAACAGGTATGGCTTGTTTGGAAGGGATGCCAGGCGAAAGTCTCTTCTCTTTGCAGAGTTGCACCTGAGCAAACCACAAGACTTCTGGAACAATGTCCTTTGGACAAATGAGACCAAAGTGAAGATGTGCCATAATGCACAGCACTGCGTTAGGGAAAACCAAACAGTATATCAGCACAAACACCTCTATCAACTGTCAGTCACAGTAGTGAAGGGGTGATCATTTGTGCTTCTTTTGCACCCACAGGACCTGGGTACCTTGCAGTCATGGAGTCAACCATGAACTCCTCCAAAGTATTCTGGAGTCAGATATGAGGCCATATGTCTGACAGCCAAAGTTTGGCCAAAATGTGTATATAAAGTGCCTGTTAATCAGTGCTATATAAATAAAATTGAATTGAAATTGTTGTATCTGTGAACAGATTTGGACTTTGAGGAGCTCAGTAGCTCCAGGCAGAGCATCGAGGAGCGCCTGGTAGATGAATACAGGAACAGCAATTACTGCAGCGACACACGGGCCGAACTGGAACGCATTGTTAAAGATAAGCGGTGTGAATCGCCCACAAAATCTCGCACCATCACCTACAACAGTTCCTTCCTTCACCAGCTACGATGGGTTCTTCAGAGAACATTTCAGAACCTCATGCTGAACCCCCAGACATCTGTGGCCCAGGTAAGCATGTACATCATTTTGGACAACTGTTTGACTTTCAGATGTTGCTCATTACCACCCTTGTGTCTGTCAGGTGAACCTAAAGCTCATTATAAATGTGGGAAAACAAAGTTGCTTTTTTTTTAAACAAATTTGTTTGTAGCTGAGTCAGAACCTCTGAATAGTTCATTAGTTTAACAGTTTCCTGAGTTTTTCATGTTATTTTTAATTGTTATCTTTAAAAGAAAAGAGCATAAAATGTTTGGCATTGGTCTCGTCATCATGAACAGGATACGCAGACAGCATGTCAGAGGGGTCAGCTTAATGCTCTCATTAGTCGCCCCATGGCGGCAAAATGCTGTCAGAGGTCTCCTCACTTTAAGAATTATTAACAGCTAATTGGTCCTAAATAAGTCAAAATAATCCTACAAGAGGGGTCCTTGGTGGCATGAGTGCTGTAATCAGCTTTGGTGACTGTTGTGACCCCATTCTTGCCTCTTTGGGTCTGAATTTGAACTGATATCATATCTAGCCAAAGCCCCGTGGCCCTGGTCTGGGAGTCATCACATGATGGCATCATGACCTATCCCGCCGCTGCCCCACTTCCACATGAGGGACTGAGGGGAATGAGGTGAAAAAGGCTCAACCTTATTAGCTTATCCCTTCACCCTGGGAACCGCTTAGTCCTGTCATAACCTGTAAATAGTTTCGGCTTAAAACATGTCTTACTTTGACTTTTTTTTTTTTACTCCACTCATTCATCTTACCCCACCAGCAGTTCTGGACAACCTAACCTTTGCATTTTCTCCTCATTTCAGTCCTCTGTACTTACCATTTTTCCCCCAAATTAAACTTTGTTTTTTCTTAAACACAAAAATAAGTCTTGATTAAACTGGACATCAAGAGGTTTCAAGTAGTTTATATAACACTACAATCGTGTATATTGTAAGCCTAGCAGTCATCACACTGTCTAAATCTCTTGTGCAGCTGGGAGTCAACGTTTTCCTCGCTCTCATCGTGGGAGCCATTTTCTTTGGGGTCAAAGATGATCAAAGTGGTATCCAGAACAGGTGAGAGAACTGCTCCAATGCACATTGCAGCAGTGAGCTCAATTCACATAATAATATTTTACAATCTGATTTTAGGTGCGATTCAAAAACCACTAAATCCGCCTCAAATACAAATTTTGGGGACCGTTGAGTTACGTACGGGCAGCGTGTGAACGTGACACGTGAAACAAATGCAAGCAGAGAACATAAATCACATTCGCAGGGGGATGATGGATTTGGAAATCAAAAGAATTGGGATTTATGATAAAATTTTTTCTAAAAACATATTAATAGTTGCTGTATGTGTGATGACATTGGTTCAAAGTTTTGTTTAGATCGGGTACATACAGAGAAAGGGTACAAATGACCGCTATAGTAAGATAATACACTGCATAAAGCTAAAGTTCAGAGTATATAATGTAATTGTTCTGCTGTCAAAACCCCCCAAAAAACACAACTAATAAAACACACCAGCTTCCAGCTTCAGCAACAGATTTCACAGGTATGATGAAAAAGCTTTAGTGAGATTCAAATTGTTTATTGCAAGCCTTTTTCATCTCCAAATAATTTATATTTTATCCATTTGAATTTTTTTTTGTTATTTGTTTAACAGCTAATCACCTAATCTTTCTCACATATAATACATATTACATAGGGGTAATTTAGGTGTATGAATTGCATTGCTTTAATTTACATTGCACTACATCAAATGCACTAACATAAAAAATGTGGAGCTCACTCAAGATATTTTAAAAAATTGCTCAGAAAACTACATTTTAGTCTGTCATCTGCAGGTCAATAAGTGCCTCTCCATCTGTCTTTTAAAATAAATGTTTTTTATTAAATGTCAAGTTAACACAGTCCTCGCTCTGGTACCACCTTACGGCTGTTATCTCCCCATTTGGTGTTGTAGTTATTGCAGCAACACTGTAACATGTGACCTGTAAACTTCATGAGATTTGTTTAGGACTGCAAATCAGTCAGCTAGCATTAAAAACATCAACTTAGGGTGCCAATTTGGCCAACAGGCTGAGCAGGTGGGCATGCAGCATAAAGCTCAGTTGCAGCATTCGAATCTGACCCGAGGCCTTTTGCTGCGTGTCTCCACCCACGCTCTCCCCACTTTCCTGTCCACTCTCCACGACACTGTCTAATAAAGACAAAAGGCCCAAAAAAATAATGTTAAAAGAATTGTCAACTTCAAATTTGAAGCATCAGTTATAAAGTATTTAAGTTATATTTAATGGCTTATTTAACCAATGTTTTATAGATCACCTAAGCAAATAAAAAAATTACATTAGAGTTGCCAACTTTTAGAAAATCCTTCTCTAGCATGCACAATTGGCTGTGTCTTAAGAAATCTTTACTAGTGACACCCCTCCAGTAAGTCCGCTTAACCTCTGAACAAAGGCTGCACAGTTTCTGGACCCAATTTTAATTATCCATCCATCCATCCATCCATCCATCTTCTTCTGCTTATCCAATTCAGGGTCATGGGGGCTAGAATTTGTCAATTTTTATTTTATTTTATTTTATTGGGGGGGGGGCAGACATTTTGTAGATGATATGATTTTCCATATATAAACTCCAACACTGTTTAATGCTCTCTGACTCTAAATAATCTACATAGGATGAGCAAAGTATTTATTAATCATTAATATGTCAATTACTTACAGCTTCGTTTGCATTTAGCTTTATTAGTAAATCACTGTTTTTATCTGGACCTCTTCTATTATTTCATACTTGTGTGAAAAGTAATTCCCACTCAGTTAATCTTCTTACCATATTTTATTGGGCACAACCTGATACTCACAAGTGCAAGTATGCAAGCCCATCAGAAACCTCAGTGGTCTCCCTTTTCCTTTCAGTGGTTTATAAGGACCTAATGTGATTATATTCAAGGTCAGTGCACATGCAGAATGGCAGACACCCTGTACATGGCTTAAATGTTGCAAGTTATTCACCCCTCCTTCCTCTTCACTTGGTGTGGGGCAAATATTGTGGCAACAACAATCAGCAGTCAGTCAGTGTAGGAAATCAGCAATTTTAGAGAGAGAGAGAGAGAGAGAGAGAGAGAATCGGAAATCTTATTCAAAAGAACTTTATGACAAGTGCTGTGAAATTGTACCTTAGTCTATGTATATACAGTGGAGAAAATAATTACCCGCTGAATTTGTAAGTTTGCTCACTTACAAAGTAATGAACAGTCTTTAATTTTTATGGTAGTTTCATTTTAATGGAGGGAGACAGAATATTAACCAAAAATCCAGAAAAAACACATTATATAAAAGTTATAAACTGATTTGCATGTCATTGAGTGAAATAAGTAAATAAATATGTCCCCAAGCAAAACATGACTTAGTAATTAGTGGAGAAACCCTTGTTGACAAGCACAGCAGTAAGACTGTTGGTTTGCACACATCTCAGGGGGGATTTTGGTCCACTCCTCTTTACAGAAACTCTCTAAATTCTTGGCTGCCACTTGGCAACTTAAAGCTTCAGCTCCCTCCACAGATTTTCTATAAGGCTGGAGACCGGCTAGCCCACTCCATGCTTTTTCTTTAGCCGCTCCTTTGTTGCCTTGGCAATATGATTTGGGTCATTGTCATGCTGGATGACCCATCCACAACCCATCTTCAGTTTTCTGGCTCGGGAAGGAGGTTCTCATCCAATTTTTTTGTTACATGGCCTCGTCCAATGAAGTCATGCTGTACCCTTAGCAGAAAAATAGCCCCAAAGCATAATGTTTCCACCTCCATGCTCGACTGTAGGGATGGTGTTCTTTGGGTCATACTCAGCATTTCTCTTCCTCCAAACACAGCAGGTGGAGTTGACGCCAAGGGCTTGATTTTGGTTTCATCTGACCGCAGCACTTTCTCCAAGCCTTCTCTGAATCATTAAGATGTTCACTGGCAAACTTAAGATGGGGACTGCTGCAAGATTTCAATCTATTACATAGTGTATTACCAGTGGTGTTCTTGGTGACTGTGGTCCCAACTGCCTTCAGACCATTAACAAGCTCCTCCTGTGTGGTTTTGGGCTGACCCCCACCTTTCTCATGATCATTCTCACCCCATGAGTCAAGATCTTGCATGAGCTCCAGAACGAGGATTGGTGGTCATTTTATATTTCTGCTATTTCTGAATAATGGCACCAGCAGTTGTCACCTTCTCACCAAGCTTCTTGCTGATGGTCTTGTAGCCCATTTCAGCCTTGTGCAGCTCTACAATCTTGTCCCTAATGTCCTTTGACAGCTCTTTGGTCTTGCTTATGGTGGTGGAGAGGTTGGAATGGAAGAAAATGATTCCAGTGCTTTGTACACATAACAAGTTAAGATCAGGAGTATCTGTAATTGATTGTGATCTGTGTGCCACATGGGCACACAGCCAAACTGTGGGAGCCAGAATTTTGGCTGGGTTGGTTGCTTTTCTGTCTCTCTCCATTAAAATGAAACTACCATAAAAATTAGAGACTAATCATTTCTTTGTAAGTGTGCCGACTTACAAATTCAGCAAGGATCAAATAATTATTTCCCCTACACAGTGCTCGTTTCTGTAAAAAGGATCATAAATAACAAGTTTCATAATAAAATGCTATTTTTTTTTGTTTGTTTGTTTTAAATCTTGTCTCTTATTGTGAAACTTTTGATACACTCCTGCTTTGCCTTACATTTGCAAATGTGTTTGAAATCAATTGGGATTTTCCTTGCCTGGAGTCTGTGTACCACTCACCTCACAATAGTAACAGAAGCCATCAGTCACTTAAATTGTGACATAACTGAGTCATGGTTACAGTACTGAGTCAGAGGCACACTAGAATGGTTTTTCACTATGTGGGTAAATGTTCATGATTTGTTTATTCTTGTCACAACATGTGAGTGTGAAATTTTTCAGAGTGCATGTTTGTGCTCAGGACCCCAATGACAGATTACTGCACACATTTTCAGATCTCATGCCCATCACTAGAGTAGCAAAAGGCACATGCAAGAAGACTGATGGGCACACCAAGGCGAAAATGGAGAATTATGTTTTTCCAGCTCTTCAAACTAAATAATTGTAGTCGCTCAGAATTTCATATTGTATATACATGTTTGAGGGTAGCACGGTGGTGAGGTGGTTAGCACTGTTGCTGAGAAGGTCCTGGGTTTGATTCCACCTTGGAAGTTGCATGTTCTCTCTGTCATGTGCTGAGAGGTGCGGTGCAGGAGGGAAGAGGCAGGACCCCAAACACAGAGCTCCAGGAACACAGGGTTTTAATAACAGAAACCAAAAACACACAGGAACTCCCCCTGGGAAATACACAAGTTAGGGGGAGACTGGGGAGACCAGAAAACACAAAGGGACTACAGCAGGGAGCAACCACTACGTAGGAACACAACTGGGGATAACCACGAAATGACACGACAAGGAACGGAAGAAAACTGAGGGCTTAAGTATACATGAGGGCAAGAGGGGCAAGAGAAAACAGCTGGGGAACACAGGTGAAGCAAATCAGGAAAAATCACAGGGGGAAGCAAAGCTAGACACGAGACATGGGGAACACAGGACTATCAAAATAAAAACAGGAAAAGACGGGACCAGGAACATCAGAACATGACACACCAGGGACCAAAGAAAACAAGGAACCAAAACAGGGAAAAACAACAGAAAACACTGGGCCACAGGCCCAGGACCATGACACTCCCTGGGTTTGCATGGGTTTTCTCCAGGTACTCCAGTTTCCTCCCATATTCCAAAGACATGCAATTAGTGGGCTTAGGCTAATTGGTGATTCTAAATTGCCCACAAGTGGCAATAGTATGTCTGTGTTAGCCCTGCAACAGGCTGTACCCTGCCTCTTGCCCTGTGACAGCTGGGATAGGCTCCACACCCCCGTGACCCTGAAAAGGATAAGCAGAAGATGGATGGATATATACATGTTTACAAATTAAAGAACACAGTTACAGATTGAGATATAGTATCACAACACTTGTGACACAGTCATGTAAAAGAAAGTATATAAAAATCACTTTGGGCAAGCAAATATTGATCTGCTTTGAAACACTGCCTACAGATAAAACTGATAATTGTTAACCAGTCTGACATCTGCTTGATGACATTTTTCTTTATTTAACCATGCAGAATTATAAAAATGTGTTTTCTTGCATGCACTGCTGGTTTTGAGTCACTCCACAGCATATATGAACTTTTTGTGCTATTCCATGACTCAGTTTCTTCTTTTTTAGCCATTACTTGCCAGATTTTCTTTTTAGTCCGCTTAGGATCGTCAGTCCTGTTGGAAGGCTGACTTCCACCTCAACTTCACTTTTCACATGCATTATCTTCAAGCACACTTTAATATGATGCTGGATTTGTAGTTAAATCAAGGACGCGGAGAAGCCCAGGCCTCCCTCCCCCCAGGCACCCCCTCCATCTTATTCAGGGGAACACCAAGGTGTTCCCAGGCCAGCATAGATATACACTGCTCAAAAAAATAAAGGGAACACTTAAACAACACAATATAACTCCAAGTAAATCAAAGTTCTGTGAAATCAAACTGTCCACTTAGGAAGCAACACTGATTGACAATCAATTTCACATGTGGTTGTGTTATGTAGCCTTGGTTCAGTTGCGTCTTGTTATCTACCATATTTTTTTAAAGATTTTGTTTTAAAAAATCACTTAATGAATGGTTCAATGATTTGCGATTTATTTTCTTTACATTACATACCAATTTCCTTTCATTGTTCTGAGCTAGGACCAAGAATCCAGGAGATTGCAGATGAATGAAAGAAAAACCTTTATTAGCGGGGACTGCCAAGATCCAAAGGTTGAACATGGGAAGGAAAAGATATTCAAAAATCTTGCAGAAAACCAAGACAGAAATCTCTGTTTACGCAGAAGGGTGTACAGTACTACACATTGTTAAAGAACAAATTGCTTCAAAATCCAATTTTTGTCTTGTCCTTCTAAGTTAAACATCTTTACTTCAGCAATATTTATATGCATCAAAACTTCCAGTTTAATGCTTGTTAAAAGATATGAAGGTTTTGTAATAGTTACATGTTCATATATCTAAGGTGCACCATGCCACTCACCCAGTTACACTTGGGATAGGCTGTAGATTTCTGTTCATTCTGAATTTAATAACTAACTGAGAACATAGTTAGATGGCTGGGGCGGAAGACTCAATACTAACTGATATTTAAAAAACAATTCCAAACAATCTGGTGCTGTAATTGTCCTGGTTTTTCCCTTTAACCCAGTATTTTCAGTTGGGAACCTTCTACTTTATTTTGTTCATAATAAGTTCTCTTGATGCTTTTCGTGTATTATAGAGCTGTTTTTTCATTGCTTTTTTAGGTTTAGTTTTGCTATTTATAGTAGTCCTGTATATTGAGTTCTATTTCAATTCATTCTGCCTCCCCAATGTTCCCCATCTCTCGTTAAGTCTCTCTCTGTCAGATGTTTCCATGTTCTTATGTTCTGATTGATTTTCCTATTTTATTGTAATAATTCTTTGTCTTAGAATTACAGAAGCAAAAAGGCCATGGTACATATAATCTTTTTCTAATGGTTTTCTGAAGATAATGAGTTATTTATCTTGTTATCCACAAAAACGACTGGTACACTCATGTTTGTGGAATACCTGGTGCTAAATAACTTGTAAACAACCTGATTCTGGGTCGGGGTCTTGGGCGTAGCAGAGCAGCTAATCGCTAATCTATAAAGTCAGCCCTCGATGCAGAGCCTCTCGGCCCCTGGGCAGACGAGCTGAACGGGAAATGAAAATCCTTGCACTCCCTTGGCTTATGCTTGATGCCCATGGTACACTGTACACATATGAGCCAGCGTCACAGAGCTGGGCTCTTTTGACCTCCAGTCACTGTACGGAACCTCAGAGTGTCTCATGTATTACTATGGCAGGCAAGGTGGACCCCAAAGCAGGAACACCCAAAGGCTGAAAACTTTGCTTGGGGCCACGGTTTATAATCATTTTGGATTTTACATTATAGTTTAGTATTAACTAGTTTTCAGTGGTTTGCCCAGTTTACTAGTTTCTGTTTTTGGTTTAGAGTTGATTTTGACATTTCAGTATTAAATTTCATGTTTTCATATGCAAATTTCAAGGTGCAAGAATGACTATTGTGTAATAAAAACGTGACAAAAGAAATCTATTCAACAACCAGCTGTTCACAGACAGCAGCACTACATGCTGATGTTCTTTATCATTAGACACATCAACACAACCAAGACAAAATATGAACTCCAAAACTCAATAAACTCTAAGAAATAACTTAAATAACTAGTAGTGCAGCAGATTAACAACCACATGTCATATTGACACAAAC